>CM044562.2:23760857-23786003 GCA_024416835.2 Perccottus glenii
GTGAAGTTTTGTTCTAAATTGTTGCAAAATACATAATCTACGGTGGCCCTGAGAGCTCAACAAAACTAAGCTAAATTTTATAGGGGGCCTCTGGCCATAGGGTTTGTCCACAACCCCATCAATTCCATCAGCGGCCCTGGAAGAGGGTAATAGTTGATACAGATCCACAGCTACGGACATTCTAGGGATGTGTGGTCTGGTGCAGGACAATTGCTTTTGTAATTCCGTGTGGTTATTGTTGATGTAATGTTATGTGGTTATTGTTGTAATTTTGTTTGGCTATCGTACCGCCAACCTTCCGGTTGTAGGACGACTGCTCTACCACTAAACCACTGGGCCCCCTCCCCCCATTTGTATTGTATCTAAACTTGCACCTGATTCAGCTGCCGTCTACCGTTTTGCCTCATCTTAAAGGAGTTCAAATGGAATCTAACTTTGGATTTTAGTGGGATTAATGGAATGGTCACGTTTTGACTAAACACATTATATCTTCTTGGAATGATAAGGTTCAATCTGACATTTTTGTCAGTTTTTGAGGTTTTATAAGGTTCTATTTTGTGAGACAATCAGAATTTGGAATGCAGACAAGGAATGCACTTTATTTAAAAGCTCACTACAGACTATCCTCAGAAAATGCCAACTCAACCAAGGTTTCTGAGAAATCTCAAGTTGGGTAATGTTTTGCAGGAGTACTGTTGAAGTACCTGGCAAGTTTGTTTATTTATTTTCATGTTAGTGTCGGGGGCACGTGGCAGAGTAGTTAGCACACCTGGCTCACAGCAAAAAGGTTGTGAGTTCAAAACCTTTCTGTGAGGAGTCTGCATGTCCTCCACGTGTTACCGTTGGTTCTTTCCGGGTACTCCGGCTTCCTCCCACCGTCCAAAGACATGCAGGTACAGGTTAATTGGCAACTCTAAAGTGTCCCCTAGTGAATGAATGTGAGAGTGAATGGTTGTCTGTCACCGTCTGTCTCTAAATGTTAGCCCTGCGACTAACTGGCCACTGTCCAGGGTGTACCCTGCCTCAGGCCCAAAGCTGCTGGGATAGGCTCCAGTCACCCATGACTCCTAATGGGACTAAGTGGTGGAAAATGAATGAATGTTTGTGTCAGGTGTTTTTATTTGTTTTTGTTTTTTAGCTAAGTTAGCTTGCTGGATAATGCTAACTTGGTTGTGCTAACATTAATAAAGTGGTTATTTTTGTATGTGTTTTTACACATTTTGATTGCAGGATTAAATAGGATTTTAAAGCAGAACTACAGTAAGTAAGATTTGCACAGCTCCTCCTACAGCTTCCTTCAGTGAATTACACCGTCGTAAATACTCCTAGCATGGCTCTGGACAACAACGCTCACAGCCGTAAGATAAATAAATGTTACATAACAGTAGCTAGTTATATCTCGAAAGACATAAAATAATAGACCTAATGGAAACAGGAAGAATATAAAGTTGTTAGGCAAAGCTTCTTACAAGTTCAACAACATAAATGCCACGTCAGAATCAGTTTTGAGTCTTTGTTTGAGCTTGCTAATGCTCAAACTAAGGTTTACGTAAAAGCTTGGCCAAGGTTGACTCGAGAACAAGCTCTCTCTCGGTCTAACTAACTTTTCTCTTCCTAGAATCTCTGGACAAATGTTTTCTTTTGTCTTTTTGGTCGCTCCACCATCGCTGATGATGAAATAAAGTATGATCTTAGCAAAATTAGATGCTCATCATACTGCAGGAAATTGCTATGCGTGTACTAATTTACCCTAAAGCAATTTGTCATATCTCTCGTGAACATGACCAGAGACTTGCATCGGGTTGGTGGCAGCCATAGATTGTAAATAAACATGGATGTTGTGTGCCCATTGCTCCGCCATTATTACATATTGTTCTTACCGCCATGGCTTTTCTCTCCCACCCCCCCCAGAGTTGTCATGTAGTAAAAACGTAGCTCTGGAGAGCCATCTTTTGTACCAGGCTGATTTTTACACTTGTAAAGTCGCCATTCGATTTAATCGAGGCCCTTATAAGGGGTTCCATGAGAGAGGCTCGGTGGCATCTCAACTTGCAACTGCTGTTTTCAGCTTAAAGAGGGAGATAGTGCGCGCTTCCAACACACCGCTACAACTCAATTATCCATTGTAAGGACTTAGAAAACTATTAATGAAGGTAAAAATGTTACTTAGTTCTACTTTAATACAGATTTAACTAGCTAGTGATTATGCTAGTTTATTCACACTTATTGCTCATAATGCTAGGAGGAACACGTGTGAGGTGGCAACAGTAATGTAAAAGGCCTTTATACCATCAATGGGTGGGAAATAAAAAAGAGCAAATATCAAGTTAGTAAATTAGAGGAAAAGAAACACCAGATAACTGTTACCAAAATAAATTGTATATTGTTAATTTCCCCACATACTATGTTCCTTCCATTTTCCCCCACTGGGTTGTAACACATTGGAAACCTGCTCTAAACCTGCTGGGAACTACAACGTCTTTATGTTTCAGAACTGCATAAAGCTGCAGATGTTGTGTCCTACCTCCTTCTGACCTTATTGTTGGAGGAGGCCGGTTTAAATAGACTAGTGCTTTGAGTGCCTACTAGGTGGAAAAGCGCTATATAAATACAAAAAAATATATATATAATTAAAGCCGCAAGAGGCGATAAAGGCCCTCACCTCCCTTGAGACCGCGGAGACACATGTACTCGGAGGATCGCATTTCCTGCTTTAAAGCGTAAACTTCACGGTAATGTCAAATAACCGGGCCTGTGCTACTGCTGGGGCCTGCTACACCACCTTGTAATTTAGAGTTAAAGGTCTCCACAATCCCTGGTTTTCCTGGGAGCTGTCTGAACCTTTGAAAATAATAGATTATGCTTAGGCTAAGAAAAACAAAGTACTGGCTGGAGATTTAAGATGACTCAGGAATCGCTGCACCCCCCTGTTTAAAAAGGCAAAATGTAAATATTACTTGTCTAAAAGTACAAGTTTACAAGTTCCAAAGGATTCTGAGGAGTTTTCTAAGACTCTAGCCTTGGCTCTGGAGGGGCCTCCTCTAAAGGGAGGATCCTGGCAATTGGGAAATGGCATTTATTTCCCAAAGAAATGGCTGCCTCTTCACAGACTCATTACGACCACAGCCACAAATGTATCAAAAAACAAATTGATAACTTTTTTGGCACGTATGTAGATGATACTTGTGACGGAGCACGTCCGACAGTGATCGCGGGCAGCGCGACGGCCTACACATACACACACTTTCACGCATTTGTTCATTGTTTCACCAAATACAGAACATGCAGAGACTAAGTTACTTTTTATCTCTTCTGCCCGTTTGGGGACAGCATGGTCAAACCGGGCCATAACTTCCTGGTGCGTTAAATGTATTGTGTTCGCGCTGTGGCGCGCATCACATGACTAGAGACATTAATTACCTTTTTATGTATATTTCCCTTGTGTCTTATTGTGTTTATGTTATTCATTATGTGTATAAAGTAGATGCACTGTGAATGAATTGATGTCAGGGGACAATCAATGGGTTTTTCTTTTATTTAGTATTTACAAAATACTGAGACCCAGTGGGAGTGGCAAAGGGGGATATAAGAGGGCCCAATTCAGACCTTGTGAGAGAGGACCAGTTACACTGAAGGTAACATGGCTAACATGGCAGACGTGGGTCCTGCTGAGATCATTTAAAGGGATTGTTGTACTGGTGTGGCATTTTGGAAGTGGCAGAATAAAACATCTATGGACAGTCAATTTCTGACTACGCCAATGTATGTAAAGAACACCGTGACAATACTCACCAAATTTGGAGCTGTTTAGATGAAAAACCTTTAGCACAAGGGGTGAGATTTAGGTGGTCACGCATTCCACCCAACATAGTAGATTTCCTGTTGAGTTTACGGTATGGCTGTAATAAACTTTTCTGTTTGACCTGAGGTGTCCTATGGATGTACCAAGTTTTGTATTTCTACAATGGAAAAATTTACTTTCATTTTCCATAGGCCCAATGTATTTTGACTTTTCTAGGGGTCGCCACTGAGTCATTTTTTGTATTTTTTTTTCGGGGACTTCAAATACATTAATTTTTCGCTGAGCTTGAAGTCTGGGACCACTTAAAATGACTTTTAGTTGCACGTTTACTAGGTCAAATTTAGGATCATTTTACAGAAAAATTATAAAAAAACTATATACCAAATTATAATAAAATAAAATATAACTCGAGCAAAAAAGTCTAGAAAAACGGTTGTCTATTTTACATACATGTCTTTAGCTCATTTTGCCCAAGTTTGGTGTCTGTGGAATGAAGCAGCTATTGTCTGTGTTCTTTTAAAAAAGAGGTGTATTTTAAGTCGGTTCACATTTTCAATTCAAAATGGCCGCCTTCCCGAGTGTGATAGGGTGTGGTCCCCATTGGCTTTGTTGTTCATAAGCCCATACTGGATGTGTGTACCAAGTTTCATTTGCCTACGACAAACTAAAATTTTCACTTCTCATTGACTTTTTCCACATATTTGGGACGTTGCTATGGCAACACATTTATAGATAGGGGGTGGTTGTCATTGGCTTTTATGCTCCTCATGACATAAGAGATGTGTGTACCAAATTTCATGTCTCTATGACAAACTAAATTCTTGGGTCCCATTATAAGTTTGTAGGGGGCGCTGGAGAGCCATTTCTAAAGATAACCCTTTTATTTACATATCTTTGTGTTCAGGTCATGAATGTGCACAAACGCCTTTTTGGGTCCAACTCGATCCAAGAAGGCGTTTGAGAGTTAAGAGACATTTTATTTTCACAAAAATGGCCACCTCATTACAGGCTTGCCACACCCACACCGGATAAGATATCAAAAACAAAGTCACAACTTTGGTTGGCATATGTGTCTAGATGATACTCACCAAATTTGGGGCCATTTAGATTAAAACACAATGATTTGCATCATTTTGCGCAAGGGGTGCGATTTTAGTGGCCGTGCGTTTAACCCCACATGGCGGACTTCCTGTTGAGTTTAGGGTATGGCTGTCATTGACTTTTCTGTTTGCCCTGAGATGTCCTATGGATGTACCAAGTTTCATTTTTCTACGTTGGAAAAAAGTTACTTTCACTTTCCATAGGCCCAATGTATTTTGATTTTGTAGGGGTCGAGTCATTTTTCGTATTTTTTTTTTCAGTGACTTCAAATGCATAAAATTTTCGCCGGGCTTGAAGTCTGGGACCAATAAAAATGACTTTTCGTTCATGTTCACTGGGTCAAATTTAGGATCATAGGTGGAAAAGAAAAAAAAAAAAAAAAAAAAAAAGAAATTTCCGAGCAAAAACAAAACCGAAAACACAACATCTTGGTGGGGCGGGCACAGGGTCAACACCTCTTGTTAGTCTTAATCCAAATGGTAAGCTGTTCTTTGTTGAGCTTGGTGATGGCAGTGCTGTGGCTGAAGTGATGGTCTCAATTGTTGCTGAAGGCACAATAAGGTGTTAACTCGACTCTGGCACGTGAACTTTGTGAAGACTTGGGTTTGCTGTCTGCCCCCATGGAGTATGGTGACAGAGTGTCTGGCTGGTTGAGCTTCAGGTTTATCTCTTAGTCCTCTGGGTGATAGCTGGCCATCAAAGTCTTGGCTCCAGGACCCATTTTTTAACCAAGTGGCCAAGTCGTTTAGTGTGTAGGTCCACCCAGAGTGATTAAACATGCATCTGCGGAAGTCCGCTCATTCTTTAGGGAGTAACTTACTAAGTAGGCGAGCTAAATGGGATCCACATTGTAGCTCCACATTTCCTTCTGGACCCACAGTCTTTAATATTTCCACTCGTGACTGGATCTGGAGGAAAAACTTGTCAGAGGCTGCAACATCTCCTCTCCGGATGTCAGGTGAGTCCATCACTGCAGCAATCCTCTTGAGGGCTAATTGATGTGGCTGTGCAAACTTGTCATTTAGCCCGTGCATTGTATCGGTGAATAGTGTGGTAGAATGCAGGTAGGCATTGGCTATTAGCTTGGCCTCTTCCAGATGTATGTGGTCTATTAGAATTTGGTATTTGAACAGCTCGCTACTGTCAGGGAGCAATAGGTTTTCTAGGACAATCTTAAGGCGTGCAAACTCATCCGGGTTTCAATGTGAGAGGTTTGGAATTGTTGGTCAACTGCAGTCTGGGGCTGCTGCATTAGCAAGATGTAAACTGGTTTACAGTGCTCAGCAGCTGAGGCCTTTCTTTTGAAGAGTTGAAGCTTATTCATCATTGAGTCAAGGCGGTCTAACACTGGTGCTCACCTGGAAGGAGGCTCTCTCCAAAAACACAACGACAATTCAGAAAGCAAATAAACAAATCAGAAAACAAATAAACAAAACCAAAAACAAAATGATAAAATCAGAAAACAAATGAACAAAACCAAAAACACAATGACAAAATCAGAAAACAAATGAACTAAACAAAAAACACAATGATAAATTCAGAAATCAAATGAACAAAACCAAAAACACAATGATAAAATCAGAAATCAAATGAACAAAACCAAAAACACAATGACAAAATCAGAAAACAAATTAACAGAACTAAAATAACAAATCAGAAAACAAATAAACAAAACCGAAAACACAATGACAAAATCAGAAAACAAATTAACAAATCAGAAAACAAATAAACAAAACCAAAAACACTGAAAATTAAAATAACATTAACAAAACTAAAATAACAAACCAGAAAACAAATGAACAAAACCAAAAACACAATGAACAAATCAGAAAACAAATGAACAAAACCAAAAACACAATGACAAAATCAGAAAACAAATTAACAAATCAGAAAACAAATAAACAAAACCAAAAACACTGAAAATTAAAATAACATTAACAAAACTAAAATAACAAACCAGAAAACAAATGAACAAAACCAAAAACACAATGAACAAATCAGAAAACAAATGAACAAAACCAAAAACACAATGATAAAATCAGAAATCAAATGAACAAAACCAAAAACACAATGACAAAATCAGAAAACAAATGAACAAAACCAAAAACACAATGACAAAATAAGAAAACAAATGAACAAATTCAAAATCACAATGACAAAATCAGAAAACAAATGAACTAAACAAAAAACACAATGATAAATTCAGAAATCAAATGAACAAAACCAAAAACACAATGATAAAATCAGAAATCAAATAAACAAAACCAAAAACACAATGATAAAATCAGAAATCAAATGAACAAAACCAAAAACACAATGACAAAATCAGAAAACAAATTAACAGAACTAAAATAACAAATCAGAAAACAAATTAAAGCCGCAAGCGGCGATAAAGGCCCTCGCCTCCCTTCAGACCGCGGGGACACATGCACTCGGAGGATTGCATTTCGTGCTTTAAAGCGTAAACTTCACGGTAATGTCAAATAACCGGGCCTGTGCTACTGCTGGGGCCTGCTACACCACCTTGTAATTTAGAGTTAAAGGTCTCCACAATCCCTGGTTTTCCTGGGAGCTGTCTGAACCTTTGAAAATAATAGATTATGCTTAGGCTAAGGCGAGAAAAACAAAGTACTGGCTGGAGATTTGAGATGACTCAGGAATCGCTGCACCCCCCTGTTTAAAAAGGCAAAATGTAAATATAACTTGTCTAAAAGTACAAGGTTACAAGTTCCAAAGGATTCTGAGGAGTTTTCTAAGACTCTAGCCGTGGCTCTGGAGGGCCTCCTCTAAAGGAAGGATCCTGGCAATTGGGAAATGGCATTTATTTCCCAAAGGTTGCCTCTTCAAAGACTCATTACGACCACAGCCACAAATGTATCAAAAAACAAATTGATAACTTTTTTTTGCACACGTGTCTAGATGAAACTCACCAAATTTGGAGCTGTTTAGATGAAAAGCCTTTAGACACAAGGGGTGCGATTTAGGTGGTCACGCATTCCACCCAACATAGTAGATTTTCTGTTGAGTTTACGGTATGGCTGTAATAAACTTTTCTGTTTGCCCTGAGGTGTTCTATGGGTGTACCAAGTTTTGTATTTCTACATTGGAAAAATTTACTTTCACTTTCCATAGGCCCAATGTATTTTGACTTTTCTAGGGTCGCCACTGAGTCATTTTTATTATATTCTTTTGGGACTTTAAATACATAAATTTTTCGCTGGGCTTGAAGTCTGGGACCAATAAAAATGACTGTTAGTTGTTGGTTTACTAGGTCAAATTGAGGATCATTTTGCAGAAAAATTATACTAAAAAAAAATATACCAAATTATCATAAAAAAAAATATAACTCGAGCAAAAACGTCAAGAAAAACACCTGTCTATTTTACATACATGTGTTTAGCTCATTTTGCCCAAGTTTGGTGTCTGTGGAATGAAGCAGCTATTCTTTGTGTTCTTTTAAAAAAGAGGTGTATTTTAAGTCGGTTCACATTTTCAATTCAAAATGGCCGCCTTCCCGTGTGTGATAGGGTGTGGTCCCCATTGGCTTTTTTGTTCATAAGTCCATGCTGGATGTGTGTACCAAGTTTCATTTGCCTACGACAAACTAAAATTTTCACTTCCCATTGACTTTTTCCAAATATTTGGGACGTTGCTATGGCAACACATTTATAGATAGGGGGTGGTTGTCATTGGCTTTTATGCTCGTCATGACATAAGAGATGTGTGTACCAAATTTCATGTGTCTATGACAAACTAAATTCTTGGGTCCCATTATAAGTTTGTAGGGGGCGCTGGAGGGCCATTTCTAAAGATAACCCTTTTATTTACATATCTTTGTGTTTAGGTCATGAATGTGCACAAACGCATTTTTGGGTCCAACTCGATCCGAGAAGGCGTTTGAGAGTTAAGAGACGTTTAATTTTCACAAAAATGGCCACCTCGTTACAGGCTTGCCACACCCATACCCGATAAGATATCATAAACAAAGTCACAACTTTGGTTGGCACATGTGTCTAGATGATACTCACCAAATTTGGGGCCATTTAGATTAAAACACAATGATTTGCATCTTTTTTCGCAAGGGTCACGATTTTAGTGGCCGCGCGTTTCACCCCACATGGCGGACTTCCTGTTAAGTTTAGGGTGTTGCTGTCATTGACTTTTCTGTTTGCCCTGAGATGTCCTATGGATGACCCAAGTTTCATTTTTCTACATTGGAAAAAAGTTACTTTCACTTTCCATAGGCCCAATGTATTTTGACTTTTCTAGGGGTCGCCACTGAGTCATTTTTCATATTTTTTTTTCGGCGACTTCAAATACATAAATTGTTCGCCGGGCTTGAAGTCTGGGATCAATAAAAATGACTTTTAGTTGTACGTTTACTGGGTTAAATTGAGGATCATGTGTCTAGATGATACTCACCAAATTTGGGGCCATTTAGATTAAAACACAATGATTTGCATCTTTTTTCGCAAGGGTCACGATTTTAGTGGCCGCGCGTTTCACCCCACATGGCGGACTTCCTGTTAAGTTTAGGGTGTTGCTGTCATTGACTTTTCTGTTTGCCCTGAGATGTCCTATGGATGACCCAAGTTTCATTTTTCTACATTGGAAAAAAGTTACTTTCACTTTCCATAGGCCCAATGTATTTTGACTTTTCTAGGGGTCGCCACTGAGTCACTTTTCATATTTTTTTTTCGGCGACTTCAAATACATAAATTGTTCGCCGGGCTTGAAGTCTGGGATCAATAAAAATGACTTTTAGTTGTTCGTTTACTGGGTTAAATTGAGGATCATTTTGCAGAAAAAATATGATAAAAAAATATATACCGAATTATAATAAAAAAATATATAACTCGAGCAAAAAAGTCTAGAAAAACGCTTGTCTATTTTACATACATGTGTTTAGCTCATTTTGCCCAAGTTTGGTGTCTGTGGAATGAAGCAGCTATTTTCTGTGTTCTTTTAAAAAAGAGGTGTATTTTAAGTCGGTTCACATTTTCAATTCAAAATGGCCGCCTTCCCGTGTGTGATAGGGTGTGGTCCCCATTGGCTTTTGTTCATAAGCCCATGGTGGATGTGTGTACCAAGTTTCATTTGCCTACGACAAACTAAAATTTTCACTTCCCATTGACTTTTCCAAATATTTGGGGACGTTGCTATGGCAACACATTTATAGATAGGGGGTGGTTGTCATTGGCTTTTATGCTCGTCATGACATAAGAGATGTGTGTACCAAATTTTATGTCTCTATGACAAACTAAATTCTTGGGTCCCATTATAAGTTTGTAGGGGGCGCTGGAGAGCCATTTCTAAAGATAACCCTTTTATTTACATATTTTTGTGTTCAGGTCATGAATGTGCACAAACGCCTTTTGGTCCAACTCGATCCGAGAAGCCGTTTGAGAGTTAAGAGCGTTTATTTTCACAAAAATGGCCACCTCGTTACAGGCTTGCCACACCCATACCCGATAAGATATCAACAACAAAGTCACAACTTTGGTTGGCACATGTGTCTAGATGATACTCACCAAATTTGGGGCCATTTAGATTAAAACACAATGATTTGCATCTTTCTGCGCAAAGTGCGAATTTAGTGGCGCGCCTTTCACCCCACATGGCGGACTTCCTGTTAAGTTTAGGGTGTGACTGTCATTGACTTTTCTGTTTGCCCTGAGGTGTCCTATGGATATACCAAGTTTCATTTTTCTACGTTGGAAAAAAGTTACTTTCATTTTCCATAGGCCCGATGTATTTTGACTTTTGTAGGGGCCGCCACTGAGTCATTTTTCGTATTTTTTTTTTCGGGGACTTCAAATACATAAATTTTTTGCCGGGCTTGAAGTCTGGGACCAATAAAAATGACTTTTAGTTGTTCGTTTACAGGGTCAAATTGAGGATCATTTTGCAGAAAAATTATAATAAAAAAATATATACCGAATTATAATAAAAAAAAATATAACTCGAGCAAAAAAGTCTAGAAAAACGCTTGTCTATTTTACATACATGTGTTTAGCTCATTTTGCCCAAGTTTGGTGTCTGTGGAATGAAGCAGCTATTGTCTGTGTACTTTTAAAAAAGAGGTGTATTTTAAGTCGGACCAAATTTTCAATTCAAAATGGCCGCCTTCCCGTGTGTGATAGGGTGTGGTCCCCATTGGCTTTTTGTTCATAAGCCCATGGTGGATGTGTGTACCAAGTTTTATTTGCCTACAACAAACTAAAAATTTCACTTCCCATTGACTTTTTTCACATTTTTGGGGCGTTGCTATGGCAACACATTTATAGATAGGGGGTGGTTGTCATTGGCTTTTATGCTCGTCATGACATAAGAGATGTGTGTACAAAATTTTATGTCTCTATGACAAACTAAATTCTTGGGTCCATTATAAGTTTGTAGGGGCGCTGGAGAGCCATTTCTAAAGATAACCCTTTTATTTACATATTTTTTGTTCAGGTCATGAATGTGCACAAACGCCTTTTTGGGTCCAACTCGATCCGAGAAGGCGTTTGAGAGTTAAGAGACGTTTTATTTTCACAAAAATGGCCACCTCGTTACAGGCTTGCCACACCCATACCCGATAAGATATCAACAACAAAGTCACAACTTTGGTTGGCACACGTGTCTAGATGATACTCACCAAATTTGGGGCCATTTAGATTAAAACACAATGATTTGCATCTTTCTGCGCAAGAAGTGCGATTTTAGTGGCGCGCGTTTCACCCCATGGCGGACTTCCTGTTAAGTTTAGGGTGTGACTGTCATTGACTTTTCTGTTTGCCCTGAGGTGTCCTATGGATATACCAAGTTTCATTTTTCTACGTTGGAAAAAGTTACTTTCACTTTCCATAGGCCCAATGTATTTTGATTTTGTAGGGGTCGCCACTGAGTCATTTTTCGTATTTTTTTAGCGACTTCAAATACATAAATTTTCGCGAGCTTGAAGTCTGGGACCAATAAAATGACTTTTTAGGTGCATGTTCACTGGGTCAAATTTAGGATCATATGGGGAGAAGAAGAAGAAAGATAATTAAGAGCATGGCGATAAAAGGCCCTCGCCTCCCTTGAGACCGAGGACACATATATTCGGAGGATTGCATGTCGTGCTTTAAAGCAAATTTGGAGCTGTTTAGATGAAAACCCTTTAGCACAAAGTGTACGATTTAGGTGGTCATGTATTCCACCCAACATTTTCTGTTGAGAAGGATCCTGGCAATTGGGAAATGGCATTTATTTCCCAATAGTTGCCTCTTCACAGACTCATTACGACCACAGCCACAAATCTATCAAAAACAAATTGATAACTTTTTTTGCACACGTGTCTAGATGATACTCACCAAATTTGGAGCTGTTTAGATGAAAAGCCTTTAGACACAAGGGTGCAATTTAGGTGGTCACGCATTCCACCCAACATAGTAGATTTCCTGTTGAGTTTACGATATGGCTGTAATACATTTTTCTGTTTGCCCTGAGGTGTCCTATGGATGTACCAAGTTTCATTTTTCTACGTTGGAAAAAGTTACTTTCACTTTCCACAGGCCCAATGTATTTTGACTTTTCTAGGGGCCGCCACTGAGTCATTTTTTTTCTCAAATACATAAATTTTTGCGGGCTTGAAGTCTGGGACCAATAAAAATGACTTTTAGTTGTTCGTTTACTGGGTTAAATTGAGGATCATTTTGCAGAAAAATTATAATAAAAAATATATACGAATTATAATAAAAAAAATATAACTCGAGCAAAAAAGTCTAGAAAAACACTTGTCTCTTTTACATACATGTGTTTAGCTCATTTTGCCCAAGTTTGGTGTCTGTGGAATGAAGCAGCTTTTTTCTGTGTACTTTTAAAAAAGAGGTGTATTTTAAGTCGGTTCACATTTTCAATTCAAAATGGCCGCCTTCCTGTGTGTGATAGGGTGTGGTCCCCATTAGCTTTTTTGTTCATAAGCCCATGGTGGATGTGTGTACCAAGTTTTATTTGCCTACAACAAACTAAAAATTTCACTTCCCATTGACTTTTTTCACATTTTTGGGGACGTTGCTATGGCAACACATTTATAGATAGGGGGTGGTTGTCATTGGCTTTTATGCTCGTCATGACATAAGAGATGTGTGTACCAAATTTTATGTCTCTATGACAAACTAAATTCTTGGGTCCATTATAAGTTTGTAGGGGGCGCTGGAGAGCCATTTCTAAAGATAACCCTTTTATGTACATATTTTTTTGTTCAGGTCATGAATGTGCACAAACGGCTTTTTGGGTCCAACTCGATCCGAGAAGGCGTTTGAGAGTTAAGAGACGTTTTATTTTCACAAAAATGGCCACCTCGTTACAGGCTTGCCACACCCATACCCGATAAGATATCATAAACAAAGTCACAACTTTGGTTGGCACACATGTCTAGATGATACTCACCAAATTTGGGGCCATTTAGATTAAAACACAATGATTTGCATCTTTCTGCAGAGTGCGATTTTAGTGGCCATAAGTTTCACCCCACATGGCGGACTTCCTGTTGAGTTTAGAGTGTGGCTGTCATTGACTTTTCTGTTTGCCCTGAGGTGTCCTATGGATGTACCAAGTTTCATTTTCTACATTGGAAAAAGTTACTTTCACTTTCCATAGGCCCGATGTATTTTGACTTTCTGTAGGGGAATTCGCCACTGAGTCATTTTTCGTATTTTTTTTCGGGACTTCAAATACATAAATTTTTCTGGGCTTGAAATCTGGGACCAATAAAAATGACTTTTAGTTGTACGTTTACTGGGTTAAATTGAGGATCATTTTGCAGAAAAATTATAATAAAAAATATATACCGAATTATAATAAAAAAAAATATAACTCGAGCAAAAAAGTCTAGAAAAACGCTTGTCTATTTTACATACACGTGTTTAGCTCATTTTGCCCAAGTTTGGTGTCTGTGGAATGAAGCAGCTATTGTCTGTGTACTTTTAAAAAGAGGTGTATTTTAAGTCGGTTCACATTTTCAATTCAAAATGGCCGCCTTCCCGTGTGTGATAGGTGTGGTCCCCATTGGCTTTTGTTCATAAGCCCATACTGGATGTATGTACCAAGTTTCATTTGCCTACGACAAACTAATATTTTCACTTCCCATTGACTTTTTCCACATATTTGGGATGTTGCTATGGCAACACATTTATAGATAGAGGTGGTTGTCATTGGCTTTTATGCTCATGACATAAGAGATGTGTGTACCAAATTTTATGTCTCTATGACAAACTAAATTCTTGGGTCCCATTATAAGTTTGTAGGGGGCGCTGGAGAGCCATTTCTAAAGATAACCCTTTTATTTACATATTTTTGTGTTCAGGTCATGAATGTGCACAAACGCCTATTTGGGTCCAACTCGATCCGAGAAGGCGTTTGAGAGTTAAGAGACGTTATATTTTCACAAAAATGGCCACCTCGTTACAGGCTTGCCACACCCATACCCGATAAGATATCAACAACAAAGTCACAACTTTGGTTGGCACATGTGTCTAGATGATACTCACCAAATTTGGGGCCATTTAGATTAAAACACAATGATTTGCATCTTTCTGCGCAAGGTGCGATTTTAGTGGCACGCGTTTCACCCACATGGCGGACTTCCTGTTAAGTTTAGGGTGTGACTGTCATTGACTTTTCTGTTTGCCCTGAGGTATCCTATGGATGTACCAAGTTTCATTTTTCTACGTTGGAAAAAAGTTACTTTCACTTTCCATAGGCCCAATGTATTTTGATTTTGTAGGGGTGCCACTGAGTCATTTCTTCGTATTTTTTTCGTGACTTCAAAACATACCATTTTCGCCGAGCTTGAAGTCTGGGACCAATAAAAATGACTTTTCGTGCATGTTCACTGGGTCAAATTTAGGATCATTTGGTCACAATAAAAATAAAAAAAAAAAAAAATCCGAGCAAAAACAGGCCCTCCCGCCATCACTCGGGCCTAAGGGACCAATAAAAATGACTTTTCGCATGTTCACTGGGTCAAATTTAGGATCATTTGGTCACAATAAAAATAAAAAAAAAAAAAAATCCGAGCAAAAACAATAGGCCCTCCATCACCGGCTCGGGCTATTTTAAAGCCGCACAGGCGATAAAGGTCGCCTCCTTTGAGACAGCGAGGACACATGCACTCGGAGGAGTGCATTTTGTTTAAAGTAGAGATGCTCCGATTAGCATTTTTGGGGCCGATCACCGATTAAAATCATGATCTGCCGATTGCCGATCACTGCCGATCAGAATAGCAGGGGAATGGGAATCTTTTATCTATAATCATGCAGAGTTTGCACCATTTGTCGTCAAATGAAACTAACTCTAAATGAACTGTATATGACATTTCACCACAGAACATGACTATACTTGTATACCAAAATACAGCTGAATATAACAGAACAGTTATTTCCTAAATAACTTTCCTGTGTGCCTACACACATGGAATGGCAGGTTATGTTCCACAATAAAAGATGTGAAATACATCTCAGCTCTATCTGAATGGAAGAACTGAGATATATTGGCAGCCCTTCTGCGCTTAGCCTCCCTAACATGTTGTGGTCCATAAAAGATATAAAAGCATAAAATATTATTTCTATAAGCTATAGGCTCTATGCAATTATTCATTAATTATGTTTAAATATGTAGATTACTTTACTATTTATATAAGCTGCTTATACTATTTATGTAAAGTGCTTTTATTTATTTTCTGTTGCAACTTTAAACAGGTCTAAGCAGTTTTTTGCTAGCCTGAATAATATGCACATGAAAATGAAACTTATCAACTCACCTCAACATGCCTTTTGCAATCATTTAGATAGACATAACTGATTAATTTAGTTTGGGAGAAGAGATAAAAGCCGCGCACACACTGACAATTGATTGGTTGATTTGCAGAAACAGGCCAATCAGGATGCTCTCTGTCTTACAAGTGCTTCGCACACACACACACAAGGTCTCGCTCCCTCTCTCTCTGCCGTGAAGTCTGGGACCACGATTTGAAACACTCTCGCATGCGCGCTCTTGCTCTAGATTCCGGGAGATTTTAAATCATTTGCGGGCATCAGGGAGCCGCTATCAATATAGACTCCGCAACTTCCGGGAGACTTGGGATGTCTTCTTTGAAAAACTTCCAGACGGGAGAGCTCATGTTGCCACTGACAAGCTCCGCTCTGCTGTTGTGTACCTGTGCGCGCGCGTGCATGCGTGTGAAAAAGTTGCATGATTTACGTGATCGGCTTTTGATCGGCGCTTTTGGGTTCCCGATCAAGCTATTTTTAGTCAATATCGCCGATCATGATCGGTGGCGATCAATCGGAGCATCACTACTTTAAAGCATAAACTTCACGGTAATGTCAAATAACCGGGCCTGTGCTACTGCTGGGGCCTGCTACACCACCTTGTAATTTAGAGTTAAAGGTCTCCACAATCCCTGGTTTTCCTGGGAGCTGTCTGAACCTTTGAAAATAATAGATTATGCTTGGGCTAAGGCGAGAAAAATAAAGTACTGGCTGGAGATTTGAGATGACTCAGGAATCGCTGCACCCCCCTGTTTAAAAAGGCAAAATGTAAATATTACTTGTCTAAAAGTACAAGGTTACAAGTTCCAAAGGATTCTGAGGAGTTTTCTAAGACTCTAGCCGTGGCTCTGGAGGCCTCCTCTAAAGGAAGGATCCTGGCAATTGGGAAATGGCATTTATTTCCCAAAGAAATGGCTGCCTCTTCACAGACTCATTACGACCACAGCCACAAATGTATCAAAAAACAAATTGATAACTTTTTTTGGCACACGATGATACTCACCAAATTTGGAGCTGTTTAGATGAAAAGCCTTTAGACACAAGGGGTGCAATTGAGGTGGTCACGCATTCCACCAAACATAGTAGATTTCCTGTTGAGTTTATATGGCTGTAATAAACTTTTCTGTTTGCCCTGAGGTGTCCTATATGTACCAAGTTTCATTTTTCTACGTTGGAAAAAGTTACTTTCACTTTCCATAGGCCCAATGTATTTTGACTTTTCTAGGGTCGCCACTGAGTCATTTTTGTATTTTTTTTTGGGACTTCAAATACATAAATTTTTGCCGAGCTTGAAGTCTGGGACCAATAAAAATGACTTTTAGTTGCGTTTACTGGGTCAAATTGAGGATCATTTTGCAGAAAAATTATACTAAAAAAATATACCAAATTATAATAAAAAAATATAACTCGAGCAAAAAGTCAAGAAAAACACCTGTCTATTTTACATACATGTGTTTAGCTCATTTTGCCCAAGTTTGGTGTCTGTGGAATGAAGCAGCTATTGTCTGTGTTCTTTTAAAAGAGGTGTATTTTAAGTCGGTTCACATTTTCAATTCAAAATGGCCGCCTTCCGTGTGTGATAGGTGTGGTCCCCATTGGCTTTTTGTTCATAAGCCCATACTGGATGTGTGTACCAAGTTTCATTTGCCTACAACAAACTAAAATTTTCACTTCCCATTGACTTTTTCCACATATTTGGGATGTTGCTATGGCAACACATTTATAGATAGGGGGTGGTTGTCATTGGCTTTTATGCTCGTCATGACATAAGAGATGTGTGTGCCAAATTTCATGTCTCTATGACAAACTAAATTCTTGCGTCACATTATAAGTTTGTAGGGGGCGCTGGAGAGCCATTTCTAAAGATAACCCTTTTATTTACATATTTTTGTGTTCAGGTCATGAATGTGCACAAACGCCTTTTTGGGTCCAACTCGATCCGAGAAGGCGTTTGAGAGTTAAGAGACGTTTTATTTTCACAAAAATGGCCACCTCGTTACAGGCTTGCCACACCAATACCGGATAAAATATCAGAAAAAAAGTCACAACTTTGGTTGGCACACGTGTCTAGATGATACTCACCAAATTTGGGGCCATTTAGATTAAAACACAATGATTTGCATCTTTCTGCGCAAAGTGCGATTTTAGTGGCGCGCGTTTCACCCCACATGGCGGACTTCCTGTTGAGTTTAGGGTGTGACTGTCATTGACTTTTCTGTTTGCCCTGAGGTGTCTATGGATGTACCAAGTTTCATTTTTCTACGTTGGAAAAAAGTTACTTTCACTTTCCATAAGCCCAATGTATTTTGACTTTTGTAGGGGTCGCCACTGAGTCATTTCTCGTATTTTTTTTAGCGACTTCAAAACATAACATTTTTGCCGAGCTTGAAGTCTGGGACCAATAAAAATGACTTTTTGTGCATGTTCACTGGGTCAAATTTAGGATCATAGGTCGACAATAAAAAAAAAAAAAAAAGAAAAAGAAAATAAATATTAAAGCATAGCGGCGATAAAACCCTCGCCTCCCTTGAGACCGCGGGGACACATATATTCGGAGGATTGCATGTCGTGCTTTAAAGCAAATTTGGAGCTGTTTAGATGAAAACCCTTTAGCACAAAGTGTACGATTTAGGTGGTCATGTATTCCACCCAACATTTTCTGTTGAGAAGGATCCTGGCAATTGGGAAATGGCATTTATTTCCCAATAGTTGCCTCTTCACAGACTCATTACGACAACAGCCACAAATCTATCAAAAAACAAATTGATAACTTTTTTTTGCACACGTGTCTAGATGATACTCACCAAATTTGGAGCTGTTTAGATGAAAAGCCTTTAGACACAAGGGGGTGCAATTTAGGTGGTCACGCATACACCCAACATAGTAGATTTCCTGTTGAGTTTACGATATGGCTGTAATACATTTTCTGTTTGCCCTGAGGTGTCCTATGGATGTACCAAGTTTCATTTTTCTACGTTGGAAAAAGTTACTTTCACTTTCCATAGGCCCAATGTATTTTGACTTTTGTAGGGTCGCCACTGAGTCATTTTTCATATTTTTTTCGACTTCAAATACATACATTTTTCGCCGAGCTTGAAGTCTGGGACCAATAAAAATGACTTTTAGTTGCACGTTTACTGGGTCAAATTGAGGATCATTTTGCAGAAAAATTATAATAAAAAAATATACCAAATTATAATAAAATAAAATATAACTCGAGCAAAAAGTCTAGAAAAACACTTGTCTATTTTACATACATGTGTTTAGCTCATTTTTCCCAAGTTTGGTGTCTGTGGAATGAAGCAGCTATTTTCTGAGTTCTTTTAAAAAAGAGGTGTGTTTTAAGTCGGTTCACATTTTCAATTCAAAATGGCCGCCTTCCCGTGTGTGATAGGGTGTGGTCCCCATTGGCTTTTGTTCATAAGCCCATGCTGGATGTGTGTACCAAGTTTCATTTGCCTACGACAAACTAAAATTTTCACTTCCCATTGACTTTTTCCAAATATTTGGGGCGTTGCTATGGCAACACATTTATAGATAGGGGTGGTTGTCATTGGCTTTTATGCTCGTCATGACATAAGAGATGTGTGTACCAAATTTTATGTCTCTATGACAAACTAAATTCTTGGGTCCCATTATAAGTTTGTAGGGGCGCTGGAGAGCCATTTCTAAAGATAACCCTTTTATTTACATATTTTTGTGTTCAGGTCATGAATGTGCACAAACGCGCCTTTTTAGGTCAACTCGATCCGAGAAGGCGTTTGAGAGTTAAAGGCGTTTATTTTCACAAAAATGGCCACCTCGTTACAGGCTTGCCACACCCATACCCGATAAGATATCAACAACAAAGTCACAACTTTGGTTGGCACGTGTCTAGATGATACTCACCAAATTTGGGGCCATTTAGATTAAAACACAATGATTTGCATCTTTCTGCGCAAAGTGCGAATTTAGTGGCGCGCCTTTCACCCCACATGGCGGACTTCCTGTTAAGTTTAGGGTGTGACTGTCATTGACTTTTCTGTTTGCCCTGAGGTGTCCTATGGATATACCAAGTTTCATTTTTCTACGTTGGAAAAAGTTACTTTCACTTTCCATAGGCCCAATGTATTTGACTTTTCTAGGGCGCCACTGAGTCATTTTTCGTATTTTTTTAGGGACTTCAAATACATACATTTTTGCCGGGCTTGAAGTCTGGGACCAATAAAAATGACTTTTAGTTGTTTGTTTACTGGGTTAAATTGAGGATCATTTTGCAGAAAAATTATAATAAAAAATATATACCAAATTATAATAAAAAAATATAACTCGAGCAAAAAGTCTAGAAAAACACTTGTCTCATTTACATACATGTGTTTAGCTCATTTTGCCCAAGTTTGGTGTCTGTGGAATGAAGCAGCTTTTTCTGTGTACTTTTAAAGAGGTGTATTTTAAGTCGGTTCACATTTTCAATTCAAAATGGCCGCCTTCCTGTGTGTGATAGGGTGTGGTCCCCATTGGCTTTTTGTTCATAAGCCCATGGTGGATGTGTGTACCAAGTTTTATTTGCCTACAACAAACTAAAAATTTCACTTCCCATTGACTTTTTCACATTTTTGGGGCGTTGCTATGGCAACACATTTATAGATAGGGGTGGTTGTCATTGGCTTTTATGCTCGTCATGACATAAGAGATGTGTGTACCAAATTTTATGTCTCTATGACAAACTAAATTCTTGGGTCCCATTATAAGTTTGTAGGGGGCGCTGGAGAGCCATTTCTAAAGATAACCCTTTTATTTACATATTTTTGTGTTCAGGTCATGAATGTGCACAAATGGCTTTTTGGGTCCAACTCGATCCGAGAAGGCGTTTGAGAGTTAAGAGACGTTTTATTTTCACAAAAATGGCCACCTCGTTACAGGCTTGCCACACCCATACCCGATAAGATATCAACAACAAAGTCACAACTTTGGTTGGCACACGTGTCTAGATGATACTCACCAAATTTGGGGCCATTTAGATTAAAACACAATGATTTGCATCTTTCTGCGCAAGAAGTGCGATTTTAGTGGCGTAGCGTTTCACCCCACATGGCGGACTTCCTGTTAAGTTTAGGGTGTGACTGTCATTGACTTTTCTGTTTGCCCTGAGGTGTCCTATGGATATACCAAGTTTCATTTTTCTACGTTGGAAAAAGTTACTTTCACTTTCCATAGGCCCAATGTATTTTGACTTTTCTAGGGCCGCCACTGAGTCATTTTTCGTATTTTTTTGGGACTTCAAATACATAAATTTTTGCCGGGCTTGAAGTCTGGGACCAATAAAAATGACTTTTAGTTGTTTGTTTACTGGGTTAAATTGAGGATCATTTTGCAGAAAAATTATAATAAAAAATATATACCAAATTATAATAAAAAAAATATAACTCGAGCAAAAAGTCTAGAAAAACACTTGTCTCATTTACATACATGTGTTTAGCTCATTTTGCCCAAGTTTGGTGTCTGTGGAATGAAGCAGCTTTTTCTGTGTACTTTTAAAAAAGAGGTGTATTTTAAGTCGGTTCACATTTTCAATTCAAAATGGCCGCCTTCCTGTGTGTCATAGGGTGTGGTCCCCATTGGCTTTTTGTTCATAAGCCCATGGTGGATGTGTGTACCAAGTTTTATTTGCCTACAACAAACTAAAAATTTCACTTCCATTGACTTTTTCACATTTTTGGGGACGTTGCTATGGCAACACATTTATAGATAGGGGTGGTTGTCATTGGCTTTTATGCTCGTCATGACATAAGAGATGTGTGTACCAAATTTTATGTCTCTATGACAAACTAAATTCTTGGGTCCCATTATAAGTTTGTAGGGGCGCTGGAGAGCCATTTCTAAAGATAACCCTTTTATTTACATATTTTTGTGTTCAGGTCATGAATGTGCACAAAGCGCCTTTTTGGGTCCAACTCGATCCGAGAAGGCGTTTGAGAGTTAAGGCGTTTTATTTTCACAAAAATGGCCACCTCGTTACAGGCTTGCCACACCCATACCCGATAAGATATCAACAACAAAGTCACAACTTTGGTTGGCACACGTGTCTAGATGATACTCACCAAATTTGGGGCCATTTAGATTAAAACACAATGATTTGCATCTTTCTGCGCAAAAGTGCGATTTTAGTGGGCGCGTTTCACCCCACATGGCGGACTTCCTGTTAAGTTTAGGGTGTGACTGTCATTGACTTTTCTGTTTGCCCTGAGGTGTCCTATGGATATACCAAGTTTCATTTTTCTACGTTGGAAAAAGTTACTTTCACTTTCCATAGGCCCAATGTATTTTGATTTTGTAGGAATTCGCCACTGAGTCATTTTTCGTATTTTTTTAGCGACTTCAAATACATAAATTTTTCGCGGGCTTGAAGTCTGGGACCAATAAAAATGACTTTTAGTTGCATGTTCACTGGGTCAAATTTAGGATCATAGGTGGAAAAGATAAGATAAAAAAAAAAAAATCCGAGCAAAACAATAGGCCCTCCCGGCCATCACCACTCGAGCAAAAAGTCTAGAAAAACACTTGTCTCATTTACATACATGTGTTTAGCTCATTTTGCCCAAGTTTGGTGTCTGTGGAATGAAGCAGCTATTTTCTGAGTTCTTTTAAAAAAGAGGTGTATTTTAAGTCGGTTCACATTTTCAATTCAAAATGGCCGCCTTCCCTGTGTGATAGGGTGTGGTCCCCATTGGCTTTTTGTTCATAAGCCCATGCTGGATGTGTGTACCAAGTTTCATTTGCCTACAACAAACTAAAATTTTCACTTCCCATTGACTTTTTCACATATTTGGGGCGTTGCTATGGCAACACATTTATAGATAGGGGTGGTTGTCATTGGCTTTTATGCTCGTCATGACATAAGAGATGTGTGTACCAAATTTTATGTCTCTATGACAAACTAAATTCTTGGGTCCCATTATAAGTTTGTAGGGGCGCTGGAGGGCCATTTCTAAAGATAACCCTTTTATTTACATATCTTTGTGTTCAGGTCATGAATGTGCACAAACGCCTTTTTAGGTCCAACTCGATCCGAGAAGGCGTTTGAGAGTTAAGAGGCGTTTATTTTCACAAAAATGGCCACCTCGTTACAGGCTTGCCACACCCATACCCGATAAGATATCAACAACAAAGTCACAACTTTGGTTGGCACACGTGTCTAGATGATACTCACCAAATTTGGGGCCATTTAGATTAAAACACAATGATTTGCATCTTTTTGCGCAAGTGCGATTTTAGTGGCGTCACGTTTCACCCCATGGCGGACTTCCTGTTAAGTTTAGGGTGTGGCTGTCATTGACTTTTCTGTTTGCCCTGAGGTGTCCTATGGATATACCAAGTTTCATTTTCTACGTTGGAAAAAGTTACTTTCACTTTCCATAGGCCCAATGTATTTTGACTTTTGTAGTCGCCACTGAGTCATTTTTCGTATTTTTTTAGGGACTTCAAATACATAAATTTTTGCCGAGCTTGAAGTCTGGGACCAATAAAAATGACTTTTAGTTGTTCGTTTACTGGGTTAAATTGAGGATCATTTTGCAGAAAAATTATAATAAAAAATATATACCGAATTATAATAAAAAAAATATAACTCGAGCAAAAAGTCTAGAAAAATCACTTGTCTCTTTTACATACATGTGTTTAGCTCATTTTGCCCAAGTTTGGTGTCTGTGGAATGAAGCAGCTTTTTCTGTGTACTTTTAAAAAGAGTGTATTTTAAGTCGGTTCACATTTTCAATTCAAAATGGCCGCCTTCCTGTGTGTGATAGGGTGTGGTCCCCATTGGCTTTTTGTTCATAAGCCCATGGTGGATGTGTGTACCAAGTTTTATTTGCCTACAACAAACTAAAAATTTCACTTCCCATTGACTTTTTCACATTTTTGGGGCGTTGCTATGGCAACACATTTATAGATAGGGGTGGTTGTCATTGGCTTTTATGCTCGTCATGACATAAGAGATGTGTGTACCAAATTTTATGTCTCTATGACAAACTAAATTCTTGGGTCCATTATAAGTTTGTAGGGGCGCTGGAGAGCCATTTCTAAAGATAACCCTTTTATTTACATATTTTTGTGTTCAGGTCATGAATGTGCACAAAGCGCCTTTTTAGGTCCAACTCGATCCGAGAAGGCGTTTGAGGATAAGAGGCGTTTATTTTCACAAAAATGGCCACCTCGTTACAGGCTTGCCACACCCATACCCGATAAGATATCAACAACAAAGTCACAACTTTGGTTGGCACACGTGTCTAGATGATACTCACCAAATTTGGGGCCATTTAGATTAAAACACAATGATTTGCATCTTTCTGCGCAAAGTGCGATTTTAGTGGCATCGTTTCACCCCACATGGCGGACTTCCTGTTAAGTTTAGGGTGTGACTGTCATTGACTTTTCTGTTTGCCCTGAGGTGTCCTATGGATATACCAAGTTTCATTTTCTACGTTGGAAAAAGTTACTTTCACTTTCCATAGGCCCAATGTATTTTGACTTTTCTATTCGCCACTGAGTCATTTTCGTATTTTTTCGGGACTTCAAATACATAAATTTTTGCCAGGCTTGAAGTCTGGGACCAATAAAAATGACTTTTAGTTGTTCGTTTACTGGGTTAAATTGAGGATCATTTTGCAGAAAAATTATAATAAAAAATATATACGAATTATAATAAAAAAAATATAACTCGAGCAAAAAGTCTAGAAAAACACTTGTCTCATTTACATACATGTGTTTAGCTCATTTTGCCCAAGTTTGGTGTCTGTGGAATGAAGCAGCTTTTTCTGTGTACTTTTAAAAAGAGGTGTATTTTAAGTCGGTTCACATTTTCAATTCAAAATGGCCGCCTTCCTGTGTGTGATAGGGTGTGGTCCCCATTGGCTTTTTGTTCATAAGCCCATGGTGGATGTGTGTACCAAGTTTTATTTGCCTACAACAAACTAAAAATTTCACTTCCCATTGACTTTTTCACATTTTTGGGGCGTTGCTATGGCAACACATTTATAGATAGGGGTGGTTGTCATTGGCTTTTATGCTCGTCATGACATAAGAGATGTGTGTACAAAATTTTATGTCTCTATGACAAACTAAATTCTTGGGTCCATTATAAGTTTGTAGGGGCGCTGGAGAGCCATTTCTAAAGATAACCCTTTTATTTACATATTTTTGTGTTCAGGTCATGAATGTGCAGCGCCTTTTTGGGTCCAACTCGATCCGAGAAGGCGTTTGAGGATAAAGGCGTTTTATTTTCACAAAAATGGCCACCTCGTTACAGGCTTGCCACACCCATACCCGATAAGATATCAACAACAAAGTCACAACTTTGGTTGGCACACGTGTCTAGATGATACTCACCAAATTTGGGGCCATTTAGATTAAAACACAATGATTTGCATCTTTCTGCATGAAGTGCGATTTTAGTGGCGTGCGTTTCACCCC
>CM044562.2:23786103-23948603 GCA_024416835.2 Perccottus glenii
GATCATGCCCCAATATCTTAGATATTTCAAGAGTGCTGCATCCCTGTGAAAGACTTTACAATTTTTGACTTTTCAGAGTCAGTTTTTCTGAGAAGAAGAATCTGCCTAATAATTATGTACACCTTGATATAGGTTGTTGATCTCCTGAGGCCACACCCTCCCTCATTACACAAATACACATCACCTGATATGCATTAAATCCAATAAGGATTCAAGTTTATACAGCTTGGAGTTGGAAATTAGGGATAAATTAGTTGTGCACACAGTGTAATTCTTCTGTGCAGGTGTAAGAGCCAAATATGTGTTTTTAATTGATTTGTGTGTTTCCTGTTTTGTCCACTGAGTGGTGCTGTTGGCTCATGTATATATGTATCTGAGCTAGGGTGAACAGGTGGTGGACGCCGGAAAGGCAGGTTTTTGACCGCAAAGCGCAAGTATTTTTCTCGAGTTTTAGATGTATCTGTTTGGGTTTTCTGCATTTTCATCTTACTGGAATAAAGCGGTGATTGTTGCAACATAACAAGCCTATGGACTTCATCAATATCACACAAAGAAGATACTGATAAAACATTTAGCCGCCTAGCACGTCAAACCAGAGCAACACTAAGTCAATACTTCATAACACAAGACTGGGCTAGCTATTATGCTGTCAAAAACCGTGCCTGTTTGGATAAAGTTTGAACGTCCAGTTCCTTTGGAAGACTACGTGGAACGTGAAGTGAGCCATGACTGCTTGGAGAGCCGGGCTAACGTGGCTAATGCTATATTAAGGGCTGTGGATCGCGGATCTGGAGCACTGCAGACCTTCACGTGGATAACTGCGAATCACAGTAAAGGCACCCAACAAAGGAGGGATGTGTAGCGCTACACCTAATGGCCTATCTGTGTGCACACAATTAATCCAATGCATTGGTGAATGTGGCACACGCTTCGGAGTCATAAACTGGACTCTTGCTCTTATGGATCACGGGACTATTGTTGAACTGAAGGTTTGTTGGCGTTTTTGCACTCTGGACGGCGCATGCTGGGGATGTGTAAAAAAACTGATAATGAACAATTGACTAATGTTGGGGAATCTCAAAAACGTGTAAAATGTAAAATGAAATGGCCTTGGCTGAAAAGATTTATAAGTTACAAATTACTCGAAAGGCTAAACTAAATAAACATAATAAATGAAATAAATGTTTTGAACCAAAGGTGTTAAATCCCCTTGATGAATTGAAAACTTTTGTTTGTGATGATGCCAAATGTGCACATGATTCTTTGTTGGGTTTATTGCCTTGTGATGAGGGTGAAAGACATAAAATATGGATTAAAACCAAAATGCTTCCAAATAATGGGTGTGTTTCTAAATTCAAACAGTGGCTTTCTGGAAGTGACATTAATGATAATGGTCTTGATGATGATGTCAGTCCAAGTGACAGTGTGTCAAATGTGGGCAGCGAATACAGTAAAAAAAGCAAATTGAGCACCCCACACATCTGCTCAACTAAAGGCTACAGCAGAAAGAGCTGCTGTTCTAGCTCGTGTCAAGGTATTAAAAGAAGAGACATGCCATAGAAGAAGAAGTAAAGCTGAGGAGAAGGATGGAGATGCTTGCATTGGAGGCTGAACTGGCAGCATTTGAAGCAAAGATGGAAATTTATAACGCAAATCAGGAGTGCCAACACATACACATACATGCTTAAATGGAAAGAGTGCACGCATCAAAAGGGTAACAATAAGTGAGTGCTTGGTTCCAACATTAAACCCTGATGCACTGGAGTTTATTCCTCACGACAATAAAACACCAACAGCTCAACAAAGAGAGAAATCTAAAGTCTCAATGGAAAATAAACATGTGGATGTGAGACCAAAGAAAATAATTACATCAACTCAACAGCACAATTTAGTGGATCATAAAGAAATCAGAGTGGACACAAAAGAGCATTGTACACAAAATGAAATACAAACTCAGTCACCAACCTGTCTACAGTTGCCTGGGGACTTCTTAACATCACGAGCAGACAAATGGATATCACTGAATCTCTAGTGACCCAGCAGCAATCTTGACCCTCCCACCGATAGATATTCGATTTGATGGTGATCTTCTGTACTACAGAACATTTTAAAAGGCTTTTGAACAAGGTGTGGAAAACAAAGCAACTGAAGCTGACAGTGACTGGAGCAATTCACTTGAGGCTAACCTCGAGAATTGGTGGAAAGTGGTCAGCATATGGCTTTAGATTGTGGTTATGCGGTGGCAAACACTCTACTGCTGGAACATTTTGAAAATCCCTACAAAACAGCCACTGCATACATAAAAAAGCTCTGTCCTGGCAAACAATAAGAACTGACAACACAAAGGCACTAAAGAGCTACGCCCTGTTTCTGGGCGGCTGTTGTAACATTATGGAGGAGCTGGAGGAGCCAGTGAACATGAGAGCCTTTCTTGCAAAGTTTACATATTTCAATTTATATGTAGCGCTGGAGGAGCAAGGTGTATGATATATTGGAGACCACTGCATACACAGCTAGATTCAATGACGGTAGAATTCATTGAGCGCCATTCTTTGGAGACTAATAAGATTACTTTTCCAATATAACATCTACAAGTTGTCTCAACTCACAGTCCGGGACCAAAGTGAGAGAAAATGTGGTGCCCAGTACTGCCATGGGTGCGCAGAGCTGAGTAAAGAAGACAGTCTCAGAAACAGAAGAAAATGAAAGTAATCTCTGTGTTTTCTGTTCTCTGGAGCATTCACTGTAAGACTGCAAGCAGTTTCAAAAGATAAGACATATGGACAAACCATTCCTGCTGAAGGAAAGAGGAGTGTGTTTTGGCTGCCTGCACCAGGGCCATATTAGTCGCAATTGTTAAGCAAGATTGATCTGTGTAATATGCAAACAAAACCATCCAACTATGCTCCACATAAGACAAACCACTGCGTCTGAAGCACCAGAACCAGTCCCCATCTCTCACACCAGGGCCGGTAAAGATCGTGCCATGTTGCTGGTGCTTAAAATCAAAACTGTGAATGGAGGTTGTGCAATTCAAACCTACGCCTTCCTGGATCCTGGCAGCACCGGAACATTTTGCTCGAAGCTGCTGATGCAACGCGTGAGCCATCATTTTGTCTGTTTAAGTTGGATGTGGCTGGTCTGGAGAGCCCTCAGTTCTATCCACTTCCAGAAGTGATTACACAGAAACAAATGCCTGTCACATAGGAAGACATGGTTACATCTGGGGACTTAATGAAGTGGCAATATTTGTCAGTGGTTAACATACCATCTTGACATTCTGAAGTCGACCTGTTGATCAGCATCAATGCACCCAAGTTACTAGAGCCCTGGGAGGTCATCAACAGCCAAAGAAACGGCCCAGATGCTGTCAGATCTGTGCTGGGCTGGGTAGTCAATGGCCCGCTGGATGGAAACAGTGATCAAGAATGAGGGAACAAGGTGCATCAATAACAGAATTCAAACTGAAGAAGCTCATAGAGCCGTACAAGCTTTGAGAGGAGCACATGGACAGTGTAAGTGTTCAAGCACAAGCAACCCCAGCAGCAGCTGATGGACAGCAAGCAGAGGGAGTGTGGGATGCTGTTGAAGGATGTCACTGATTTCAGACAAAAATGTGAGCAGATGAAAGGACAGAAAATGCAGTTTATTTATATATATAGCACTTTTCCACCTACTGTAGTAGGCACTCAAAGTGCCTTACATTAAGCTTCCATTCACCAGTGTTACAGCTGGAACACCACTGGAAGCAAGGTGGGTTAAGTGTCTTGCCCAAGGACACAACACCAGTATGTGGGGGAGAGCGGTTATGATGTTTTTGGGATGTTTCGAGTGGGGATCGAACCGCCCATGCGCCAGTCGATGGACGGCCGCTCTAGCCACTGAGCTACTGCCAGAGCTTGTTAGCTTAGAGATCTTCACCACGTGCAGACAAGAGATGGAGAAGATGACAAAGAAGATCAGGAAACTGGAGAAAGAGACAACACAGCAGAGGACCAAATGGGAAAGCAATCACCAGGCACTGCTGCAGATGGCTGAAGAGAAAACTGCTCTTCAGGGGCAAACTGGAGCTGGAAACAAACAAGATGTGCTTTAACTGCAGACTTTTAGCTTTAATTTGAGGGTATTTAAATCCAAATCAGGTGAACGGTGTAGGAATTACAACAGTTTGTATCACAAAATCAAACTAATACTTGGTTGCAAATCCTTTGTGGTCAATTACAGCCTGAAGTCTGGAACACATAGACATCACCAGACGCTGGGTTTCATCCCTGGTGATGCTCTGCCAGGCCTCTACTGCAACTGTCTTCAGTTCCTGCTTGTTCTTGGGCCATTTTCCCTTCAGTCTTGTCTTTAACAAGTGAAATGTGTGCTCAATCGGATTCAGGTCAAGTGATTGACTTGGTCATTGCATAACATTCCACTTCTTTCCCTTAAAAAACTGTTTGGTTGCTTTTGCATTATGCTTCGGGTCATTATCCATCTGCACTGTGAAGCGCTGTCCAATGAGTTCTGAAGCATTTGGCTGAATATGAGCAGATAATATTGCCCGAAACACTTCAGAATTCATCCTGCTGATTTATCAGCAGTCACATCATCAATAAATACAAGAGAACATGGACCCCACAGACCATACAGTCATATGGTCCTCTGGCAGAGTTAAGGCACAGTTCCTTAGAGAAAAACCTCCCTGGAGGTTTTGGTATTTGAAGGAAACCAAGATAAGATCTACTGGTCTAGGGGGCAATAGAGTGGAGGTATCTGAAGATGTAATAGCTGTTGTAAATAGTGGCAAATGTATACTAAAACAAACATTTTAAACCCATTTTTCATGAGCTGAACTCCAACATCTAAGACTTTTTCATGTACACGGATGTGATTATAGACTTGTTATCTAGGCGTGACAACATTATCCAAGTGGCCTAATGCTTGTAGATTTGACTAAAACCTAATTACTCTTACAATCCACTTTGGCCAGTATATTTTAATAACCAGCCTAAAGATTGGTTCATCGAACGCCATGTCTGCACATTTTTAAGACTATAGTGTTTTATACTAGCCTGGCTCCGCCCTCCTACGTACTTCCGCTCAATTTCATTTCGCTTCAGTACTACGTCTGGGATTGCTGTATATTCTTAGGTTTCCAGAAATCAATTTTTTGTAGGACCAATCAGCGAACAGAGGGAGTGGCTGAGAACGATGACGTTGATGTAGTGCACAGCATTTGCGGCAGACCCGAAACGACCGCAGCGGCGTATTCTTAATGATAAGACCCAGCTTCGACAGTTGACTGAATACATTACTGTCCTTAGTGTGAAATATACATTTAGAATTTACAATTGTTCCTTGAATTCTTAAATTCAATGAACAAAACCTGCAGCTCTCGTTGACAGACATCTTATTCTAAACATAATCCTCTGATCAGTCGGACTTGTTGTTTCCGGTCGGTTTCGGCGCATGACATACGTCACGACCACACGTTAGCGATTGGCTATGGCAGATCCTGAGTGACTCTGGGCAGATCCAATAGTTTTAAACTTCAACAGAGTTCCCGCATACAAGGAAGTAAACGCTTGTCAATGGAGCGAGGCCAGACTCTCTGTACAAATGAAATGTACGAGAGTCTGGTAGAACCAGGCTAGTTTTATACACGGACTGGGGAGAAAAAGTGGCCTGGGAGACTGGCCCACTTGGTCAACTGCTGGGTTTGTTTTGTTAAACTTAATGTGAATGTGATTTTTATGATGAATTTTATTTATTTATTTATTTTTATTATATCATGGCTTGTATACAAAACGAAATTGAATAAATACAAATAAAATAAAATAAATTCAATGCAGCACATAAAAAATATAAGCCACATAACTGCTTACATTTTAATAACTTCAAAACTTAAACAAAAGGGTAACACTTTATTGTTATTGGTTGTATTGCCTCGGATTAGGGTTTTTCCAGGTTGAGACACTGATTTATTAAACTGGGGCTGAGAAGGCAAACTAACAGGAGCACAGCAACGGCACAACAGAAAAATAATGATAAGCTCCCCAAGCCCAAAGGGTACTTCCCACTGCACCGTTAAAATGGGAGAGAGACTTAGCAATTTTTCCCAAATCTACGTTCTGGGCACAAATCATTAGAAACATCTACCTGTGAATTCTATACAGTACAAAATTATTCATAGATACCACTACACTATGGGCGGCAGTGGTTCAGTGGTAGCGCGGTCGTCCTTCAACCGGAAGGTAGTCGGTTCGATTCCTGTTCTCCCTACAGTTCATACTGTCACTGTGTCTGCGGCGCGGAATGGCTGCCACGTCTCTGTCAGTCTCCCCCAGGGCAGCTGTGGCTACAGTTGTAGCTTACCACAACCAGTGTGTGACTGTGGAGTGAATGAATAATAGACGACCTGTAAGCGCTTTAAATCCATGGTCCCTTGGGAGAAAAGCGCAATATAAATCAAATTATTATCATCTAATCTATATTATTATTATTATTATTATTATTATTATTATTACTACACTGGGGAAACATCAAAAATGGTATTCACCATCTGCACACACAGAATAACCCCGGCAACAACTACCTCTATGCACTGTACACACATCAGCGAATTCTAGGAAAACATAAAAAATTTACTTTTTGTTGTTTTTGGCTGCCACATCCCAATGTCCTCCTCTCTTACATATCGCTGCTCAACATAAACTTTTCCCATATTAATCGAATTTTTGTCCCCCTATCGCAATGAAAAATATACGCATGAACTAAAAATCAACAAAAACTTTACTTATTCAAAAAAAATTACTCATAGACTGCAACTCAGTGGAAATCTTATCTACCACCACCGCACTCCAAACAAAACAGCCCCTCAAATAAAAACCAATTCAACACTTAATTTATAGTATACACACACACACACGAATTATAAGAATTATCCTCACTCAGCTGGTCCCCATTTAAGAGTTTATTGTCTTTGTCCATCATGTCAATTATGTACGTCACATTGGTGGTTTCTATATTCTATGTATGGTTCACCTGTAAATGTTTTTCCACCTGCACTGCTTAAATAAAATAAAAATAATAAATAAAATAAAATAAAAAGAATGATGGGCTAATGTATATGTATGGAAAATGTTACAACATATGGCTTTAAAATTAAAAGACAAATTTAACCACAGAGAGATATTATGCAAAATAAGTTTACTGCAATGCATTTTGATACAAACAAGAAGAAACAAGAAAGAATACATAAATAAATACAGATATAATAATTTATTCATAAAGCTCAAAGATGAAAAATGAGGTGACAGTTGTGAATGTATGAATGTTTTTTTCTGTAGAGATCAGTGCCATTCCTGGTGTTGTCCTGGTTTAACCTGAAGAAAGATGCACAAACTTAAACACCGTACACTGTAGTAAACCACAGAGCACCACAGTACGATAACGTTCAGCACATTCTTTTTTCATTGTAATTGTTTAAATGACATTTAATCATCTAAAATGTGTCTATTCTTTAAGCCAAATCTTGACATCGGATGAGTTCATTTGTTTTATGTGACCTTCATAGTTTTTGGGTGAGTTTTCTCATGTACTACTACACTATAGTAGTTATCAATGTCACACGGATAATAATAGTGTATTAAAACTGATGTTATAACATGTACAGTTTTAGTGTTGTTTTACTGTTCTCAAGATGCCAGACCTTTCTCACTGCAGATTTGACTGAATTCAGATGGGATGAGCCTTCAACAGCCCAGCCCACTGAAGGAGCCAATCCTCTCCAGCCTCACACCAAAGCAGCTGCGCAGCCCGCCCTTCTTGTAACGACTCCACGAGCGCTTGGATGTCCTCACCAGGTCTTTGAGCAGTTGAGCCAGAACATTCTCTTTAGGTGTTAGTGCTGAGTTACTGGGGTTTGCCAATTCCCATGGGTTCTCCTCAGTTGCCCCAAATGCAGCCTTGAGTGAGTCTGCATCCTGTTCCAAAAGGTCCTCAAACCCCTGCGAGGGCTGCAGGTCCTCCAACAGGAACTGCTTTAAACTCTGAGGAAGACAAGCAAGCATACTCAACAACAAGCAAAACAATTAGTAGCAGTGCAAGTGTGGGTGACCCCATCCCTGTAGTTAAATTATCATGCCTCTTGGGCCATTTTCCAGCCACTATTTATAAAATAGTCTACCTTTTCTTTAAGATATGTTTAACAGCAATTCACAGCTTTTTATTACAACAGTTTTCTGTTTATTGCTTCATAAACTTTTAAATCTGAAGCAATCTCATTTGTGGTAAAAAAAAAATAAAAAATACCTTTACCAGTTCAGATAAAAGGACATTGATTATACAATATTATAAATAGCACAGTAAACTGCTCCAAGGGGCATTAGCATTGACATATTAAGCATTTTAACACCATTTCAGTAAATAACTAAGTAAAAAACAACAGAATAAATGGGAATATGACCTTTGTATTGTAAACAAACATGCTACACAAATTTCTTCAGCATATTTCCAGTTACTGAGGAAATTGTATTAAAAAGAAATTACTTAAGTTAAAATTTTGCATTAATCCTAGCCATTAAAACCTTGTCTATATTACAAAAACATCATACTTTTTATGAGGTGTAGCCCACTCACCTGTAGCTCCGCTGCTGGTTTGGCTGCTGCTCGGTGCAGCAATAGCAGGACAGACAGAGAGCACACTGACAGAACAAGATTCATTTTCCTGTAGCAAAGCACTGGCAATAGACTGAGTGAATGTGGAGTGCAGAATGAGCCACAGTCGTGGACAGGTGCAGCCTTTATAGACCTGCCACTGTGATGTCACACATGGTCGGCCAAGTTAACGATGTATGACGGGCGGTAGTTATCCTGGCTAATGTGTTCACAGCTCCAGGCCAGTTCCCCAGAGATCAAGCCAAATCATGTTAGACTTTAATAGATTTGTCTACTTTTCAGTATAAAACAATAGAATCAGAAGGGGTGCAGTGGTGCCAACCGTCCTATACCCGGAAGGTTGGCGGTTTGATTACCTCTCTCCCCACAGTTCATTCTGTCGTTGTGTCCTTGGGCAAGACACTTAACCCTCCTTGCCTCCAGTGACCAGCACTGGTGTATGAATGTGTGTAAATGTTGCTCTGGTGTATGAATGTGTGTAAATGTTGCTCTGGTATATGAACGTGTGTGAATGTTGCTCTGGTATATGAACGTGTGTGAATGTTGCACTGGTGTGTGAATGTTGCACTGGTGTGTGAATGTTGCACTGTTGTATGAATGTGTAAAAGTTGCTCTGGTGTATGAATGTGTGTGAATGTTGCACTGTTGTATGAATGTGTAAAAGTTGCTCTGGTGTATGATTGTGTGTGAATGTTGCACTGTTGTATGAATGTGTGTGAATGTTGCACTGGTGTGTGAATGTGTGTGAATGTTGCACTGGTGTATGAATGTGTGTGAATGTTGCTCTAGTGTATGAATGTGTGTGAATGTTTCTCTGGTGTATGAATGTGTGAATGTTGCTCTGGTGTATGAATGTGTGTGAATGTTTCTCTGGTGTATGAATGTGTGTAAATGTTGCACTGGTGTATGAATGTGTGTGAATGTTGCACTGGTGTGAATGAGTGTGAATGTTGCACTGGTGTATGAATGTGTGTGAATGTTGCTCTGGTGTATGAATGTGTGTGAATGTTGCTCTGGTGTATGAATGTGTGTGAATGTTGCTCTAGTGCAGTCATTCCCAAACTGTGGTCCGCGGACCACCAGTGGTCCGTGAGGGTACTGCAGGTGGTCCGTGGAAAGGCAAAATAAAATAATATTTTACCTTCATTTTACCAGGAACTTCCCATAAAAAAAAAATAAAATAAAAGAATATGTAGGCCTATATTGATATAACGTTTGCATTAAATTGTCAAGTTATTGTGCGATTACTAAAATAGGCCAGTGGTGTTCGGCCGTGACGTTCAAGTTCAGTGTCGTTATGGATCGGTGGATAGCAACAGGTTCTCTGAAGAGAAAAGAGGCAGCCGTTGTGTGCAGTAAACTTTCTTTTAACAAGCCTGTTGCACACTGATGTGATGACTAGTTATAGTGCTATTTAGAGGTGCAGATTAATTCAGGTAAGACTGTGTGTAGACATTTTATTATGTGTGTTATGAGGTGGTCCGCAAAATTTTTTGATTACAAATAGTGGTCCACACACACAAAAAGTTTGAAAAACCCTGCTCTAGTGTATGAATGTGTGTGTGAATGTTGCACTGGTGTAAGAATGTGTGAATGCTGCTCTGGTGTATGAATGTGTAAATGTTGCTCTGGTGTATGAATGTGTGAATGTTGCTCTGGTGTATAAATGTGTGAATGTTGCTCTGGTGTATAAATGTGTGTGAATGTTGCTCTGGTGTATGAATGTGTGAATGTTGCTCTGGTGTATAAATGTGTGAATGTTGCTCTGGTGTATAAATGTGTGTGAATGTTGCTCTGGTGTATGAATGTGTGAATGTTGCTCTGGTGTATGAATGTGTGAATGTTGCTCTGGTGTATGAACGTGTGTAAATGTTGCTCTGGTGTATGAATGTGTGAATGTTGCTCTGGTGTATGAATGTGTGTAAAAGTTGCTCTGGTGTATGAACGTGTGTGAATGTTGCTCTGGTGTATAAATGTGTTCAAATGTTGCTCTGGTGTATGAATGTGTGTAAATGTTGCTCTGCTGTATGAATGTGTGTAAATGTTGCTCTGCTGTATGAATGTGTGAATGTTGCTCTGGTGAATGAATGTGTGTAAATGTTGCTCTGGTGTATGAACGTGTGTGAATGTTGCTCTGGTATATAAATGTGTGTAAATGTTGCAATGGTGTATGAATGTCTGAATGTTGCTCTGGTGTATGAATGTGTGTGAATGTTGCAGTGGTGTATGAATGTGTGAATGTTGCTCTGGTGTATGAATGTGTGAATGTTGCTCTGGTGTATGAATGTGTGAATGTTGCTCTGGTGTATGAATGTGTGAATGTTGCTCTGGTGTATGAATGTGTGTGAATGTTGCTCTGGTGTATGAATGTGCGTGAATGTTGCTCTGGTGTTTGAATGTGTGTGAATGTTGCTCTGGTGTATGAATGTCTGAATGTTGCTCTGGTGTATGAATGTGTGTGAATGTTGCAGTGGTGTATGAATGTGTGAATGTTGCTCTGGTGTATGAATGTGAATGTTGCTCTGGTGTATGAATGTGTGAATGTTGCTCTGGTGTATGAATGTTGAATGTTCTGGTGTATGAATGTGTGAATGTTGCTCTGGTGTTTGAATGTGTGTGAATGTTGCTCTGGTGTTTGAATGTGTGTGAATGTTGCTCTGGTGTATGAATGTGTGTAAATATTGCACTGGTGTGTGAATGTGTGTGAATGTTGCTCTGGTGTTTGAATGTGTGTGAATGTTGATCTCGTGTATGAATGTGTGAATGTTGCTCTGGTGTATGAATGTGTGTAAATGTTGCTCTGATGTATGAATGTGTGTAAATGTTGCACTGGTGTATAAATGTGTGAATGTTGCTCTGGTGTATGAATGTGTGTGAATGTTGCACTGGTGTATGAATGTGTGAATGTTGCTCTGGTGTATGAATGTGTGTGAATGTTGCACTGGTGTATGAATGTGTGTGAATGTTGCTCTGGTGTATGAATGTGTGTGAATGTTGCTCTAGTGTATGAATGTGTGTGTGAATGTTGCACTGGTGTAAGAATGTGTGTAAATGTTGCTCTGGTGTATGAATGTGTGAATGTTGCTCTGGTGTATAAATGTGTGTGAATGTTGCTCTAGTGTATTAATGTGTGTGAATGTTGCACTGGTGTAAGAATGTGTGTGAATGTTGCTCTGGTGTATGAATGTGTGAATGTTGCTCTGGTGTATGAATGTGTGAATGTTGCTCTGGTGTATGAATGTGTGAATGTTGCTCTGGTGTATGAACGTGTGTAAATGTTGCTCTGGTGTATGAATGTGTGAATGTTTCTCTGGTGTATGAGCGTGTGTAAATGTTGCTCTGTGTATGAATGTGTGTAAATGTTGCTCTGCTGTATGAATGTGTGAATGTTGCTCTGGTGTATGAATGTGTGAATGTTGCTCTGGTGTATAAATGTGTGAATGTTGCTCTGGTGTATGAATGTGTGTGAATGTTGCTCTGGTGTATGAATGTGTGAATGTTGCTCTGGTGTATGAATGTGTGTGAATGTTGCTCTGGTGTATGAATGTGTGAATGTTGCACTGGTGTATGAATGTGTAAATGTTGCTCTGGTGTATGAATGTGTGAATGTTGCTCTGGTGTATGAATGTGTGTAAAAGTTGCTCTGGTGTATGATGTGTGAATGTTGCTCTGGTGTATAAATGTGTGCAAATGTTGCTCTGGTGTATGAATGTGTGTAAATGTTGCTCTGCTGTATGAATGTGTGTAAATGTTGCTCTGCTGTATGAATGTGTGAATGTTGCTCTGGTGAATGAATGTGTGTAAATGTTGCTCTGGTGTATGAACGTGTGTGAATGTTGCTCTGGTATATAAATGTGTGTAAATGTTGCTCTGGTGTATGAATGCGTGAATGTTGCAATGGTGTATGAATGTCTGAATGTTGCTCTGGTGTATGAATGTGTGTGAATGTTGCAGTGGTGTATGAATGTGTGAATGTTGCTCTGGTGTATGAATGTGTGAATGTTGCTCTGGTGTATGAATGTGTGAATGTTGCTCTGGTGTATGAATGTGTGTGAATGTTGCTCTGGTGTATGAATGTGCGTGAATGTTGCTCTGGTGTTTGAATGTGTGTGAATGTTGCTCTGGTGTTTGAATGTGTGTGAATGTTTCTCTGGTGTATGAATGTGTGTAAATATTGCACTGGTGTGTGAATGTGTGTGAATGTTGCTCTGGTTTTGAATGTGTGTGAATGTTGCTCTCGTGTATGAATGTGTGAATGTTGCTCTGGTGTATGAATGTGTGTAAATGTTGCTCTGATGTATGAATGTGTGTAAATGTTGCACTGGTGTATAAATGTGTGAATGTTGCTCTGGTGTATGAATGTGTGTGAATGTTGCACTGGTGTATGAATGTGTGTGAATGTTGCTCTGGTGTATAAATGTGTGTGAATGTTGCTCTAGTGTATTAATGTGTGTGAATGTTGCACTGGTGTAAGAATGTGTGTGAATGTTGCTCTGGTGTATGAATGTGTGAATGTTGCTCTGGTGTATGAATGTGTGAATGTTGCTCTGGTGTATGAATGTGTGAATGTTGCTCTGGTGTATGAATGTGTGTGAATGTTGCTCTGGTGTATGAATGTGTGTGAATGTTGCTCTGGTGTTTGAATGTGTGTGAATGTTGCTCTGGTGTATGAATGTGTGTAAATGTTGCACTGGTGTGTGAATGTGTGTGAATGTTGCTCTGGTGTTTGAATGTGTGTGAATGTTTCTCTCGTGTATGAATGTGTGAATGTTGCTCTGGTGTATGAATGTGTGTAAATGTTGCTCTGATGTATGAATGTGTGTGAATGTTGCACTGGTGTATGAATGTGTGTGAATGTTGCACTGGTGTATGAATGTCTGAATGTTGCTCTGGTGTATGAATGTGTGTAAATGTTGCTCTGGTGTATGAATGTGTGAATGTTGCTCTGGTGTATGAATGTGTGTGAATGTTGCTCTGGTGTATGAATGTGTGTGAATGTTGCTCTGGTGTATGAATGTGTGAATGTTGCTCTGGTGTATAAATGTGTGAATGTTGCTCTGGTGTATGAACGTGTGTAAATGTTGCTCTGGTGTATGAATGTGTGAATGTTTCTCTGGTGTATGAATGTGTGTAAATGTTGCTCTGGTGTATGAACGTGTGTGAATGTTGCTCTGGTGTATAAATGTGTGTAAATGTTGCTCTGGTGTATGAATGTGTGAATGTTGCTCTGGTGTATGAATGTGTGAATGTTGCTCTGGTGTATGAATGTGTAAATGTTGCTCTGGTGTATGAACGTGTGTGAATGTTGCTCTGGTGTATAAATGTGTGTAAATGTTGCTCTGGTGTATGAATGCGTGAATGTTGCAATGGTGTATGAATGTCTGAATGTTGCTCTGGTGTATGAATGTGTGTGAATGTTGCACTGGTGTATGAATGTGTGTGAATGTTGCAGTGGTGTATGAATGTGTGAATGTTGCACTGGTGTATGAATGTGTGTGAATGTTGCACTGGTGTATGAATGTGTGTGAATGTTGCACTGGTGTATGAATGTCTGAATGTTGCTCTGGTGTATGAATGTGTGTAAATGTTGCTCTGGTGTATGAATGTGTGAATGTTGCTCTGGTGTATGAATGTGTGTGAATGTTGCTCTGGTGTATGAATGTGTGTGAATGTTGCTCTGGTGTATGAATGTGTGAATGTTGCTCTGGTGTATGAATGTGTGAATGTTTCTCTGGTGTATGAATGTGTGTAAATGTTGCTCTGGTGTATGAACGTGTGTAAATGTTGCTCTGGTGTATGAATGTGTGAATGTTTCTCTGGTGTATGAATGTGTGTAAATGTTGCTCTGGTGTATGAACGTGTGTGAATGTTGCTCTGGTGTATAAATGTGTGTAAATGTTGCTCTGGTGTATGAACGTGTGTAAATGTTGCTCTGCTGTATGAATGTGTGAATGTTGCTCTGGTGTATGAATGTGTGTAAATGTTGCTCTGGTGTATGAACGTGTGTAAATGTTGCTCTGCTGTATGAATGTGTAAATGTTGCTCTGGTGTATGAATGCGTGAATGTTGCAATGGTGTATGAATGTCTGAATGTTGCTCTGGTGTATGAATGTGTGTGAATGTTGCACTGGTGTATGAATGTGTGTGAATGTTGCAGTGGTGTATGAATGTGTGAATGTTGCTCTGGTGTATGAATGTGTGAATGTTGCTCTGGTTTATGAATGTGTGTGAATGTTGCTCTGGTGTATGAATGTGTGAATGTTGCTCTGGTGTATGAATGTGTGAATTTTGCTCTGGTGTATGAATGTGTGTGAATGTTGCTCTGGTGTTTGAATGTGTGTGAATGTTGCTCTGGTGTATGAATGTGTGTAAATATTGCACTGGTGTGTGAATGTGTGTGAATGTTGCTCTGGTGTTTGAATGTGTGTGAATGTTGCTCTCGTGTATGAATGTGTGAATGTTGCTCTGGTGTATGAATGTGTGTAAATGTTGCTCTGATGTATGAATGTGTGTGAATGTTGCACTGGTGTATGAATGTGTGAATGTTGCTCTGGTGTATGAATGTGTGAATGTTGCACTGGTGTATGAATGTGTGTGAATGTTGCACTGGTGTATGAATGTGTGTGAATGTTGCACTGGTGTATAAATGTCTGAATGTTGCTTTGGTGTATGAATGTGTGTGAATGTTGCTCTGGTGTATGAATGTGTGAATGTTGCTCTGGTGTATGAATGTGTGTGAATGTTGCTTTGGTGTATGAATGTGTGTGAATGTTGCACTGGTGTATGAATGTGTGAATGTTGCTCTGGTGTATGAATGTGTGTGAATGTTGCACTGGTGTATGAATGTGTGTGAATGTTGCACTGGTGTATGAATGTGTGTGAATGTTGCACTGGTGTATAAATGTCTGAATGTTGCTTTGGTGTATGAATGTGTGTGAATGTTGCTCTGGTGTATGAATGTGTGTGAATGTTGCTCTGGTGTATGAATGTGTGTGAATGTTGCTCTGGTGTATGAATGTGTGAATGTTGCTCTGGTGTATGAATGTGTGTGAATGTTGCTTTGGTGTATGAATGTGTGTGAATGTTGCTCTGGTGTATGAATGTGTGAATGTTGCTCTGGTGTATGAATGTGTGTGAATGTTGCTTTGGTGTATGAATGTGTGTGAATGTTGCTCTGGTGTATGAATGTGTGTGAATGTAGCTCTGGTGTATGAATGTGTGAATGTTAATCTGGTGTATGAATGTGTGTGAATGTTGCACTGTTGTATGAATGTGTGAATGTTGCTCTGGTGTATGAATGTGTGTGAATGTTGCTCTGGTGTATGAATGTGTGTGAATGTTGCTCTGGTGTATGAATGTGTGAATGTTGCTCTGGTGTATGAATGTGTGAATGTTGCTCTGGTTTATGAATGTGTGTGAATGTTGCTCTGGTGTATGAATGTGTGGATGTTGTTCTGGTGTATGAATGTGTGTGAATTTTGCTCTGGTGTATGAATGTGTGTGAATGTTGCTCTGGTGTATGAATGTGTGTGAATGTTGCTCTGGTGTATGAATGTGTGTAAATGTTGCTCTGATGTATGAATGTGTGTGAATGTTGCACTGGTGTATGAATGTGTGAATGTTGCTCTGGTGTATGAATGTGTGTGAATGTTGCACTGGTGTATGAATGTGTGTGAATGTTGCACTGGTGTATGAATGTGTGTGAATGTTGCTCTGGTGTATGAATGTGTATGAATGTGTATGAATGTGTGTGAATGTTGCTCTGGTGTATGAATGTGAATGAATGTGTGTGAATGTTGCTCTGGTGTATGAATGTGTATGAATGTGTGTGAATGTTGCTCTGGTGTATGAATGTGTATGAATGTGAATGAATGTGTGTGAATGTTGCTCTGGTGTATGAATGTGTATGAATGCGTGAGAATGTTGGGACAACGGATGGAAATTATCCTAAGGCTACAATCTGGCATGTTTACATTCATGTGGTTGTGTCTCATGTATGTTTATTAACATGCACAAAAAATAAAAAATAAACAAAAAAAAGAATGTGTTTTTGATCAGACTTTCAAAGCACTGGGTATGGAGCAATCTGCTTGTTTTATATTGGACAAGTACTAGCTTTGATTTCAGTGAAAAGTCTGACAATAAACCAAGGATTGACTGTGAACCTGGCCCTAGATTTAACTATGCTTACTCAATATGAGTCTCACTTCTGAGGCTGCTAACTAACAGTATATCTGCTGTATACGCTGTATCTCTGGTTTCTTAAGTAATTGTAGATGTGTCATAAACAGAGAGTGAATAACCCATTATCATTTCTTGTACTGTATCTACTCATTATATCATCAGTACAAATGGTTCCAAATAAGAGTACCTACCTGCTGTAACCAAGAGTATATTTACTGGAAACAACTGTGACGTGCTATGACATCATGGCTTATGCACCAATCCAGTGCCAGATTTTGATAACTGTATGGTATATATTACCATGGTATTCATTATTTTTGGTGTCTAATTTAACTTATATCACACCGAATATTTACTCCAAGTATGTTTAAAGCTGTTAACAAAAGCAGCATCAGCGTTAATGCAGCAGTAGATTGGCGTTGTGCAGTAGCGTGTGCTGTGTTGTATTGGCTGCTCCATTACACAGGTGGCAGGGCTAAGTGAGAGCAATTACTCCCGCTCCACTGTGTTGGGGAGGTGGAGGCCAGCCTATTGACATTTGGCCAGCTTCTTCACCCGAGGGCCATCATGACAGATTGACTAGGGCCCCTAGCCCCAGGCTGAGTTGCAGACAGAAATTTACTGGAAATCCACTTCCAGGTTTCCATTTAACATGGAAACGCAAGTATTGAAGGTGCTAGCACTACAAGATAGCTGGCTTTCTTCATTGTGTCATTATTTAAAGTAGTATTTTTTAGTCATAACTATAGACAACCTTTTTGATAAATGTAATAAAAATTTTAATTTAATTTAAAATAAGATTATATATGACTGATTTTTCTGATTGAACAGTCCAGCTGCACATGCAGGAGGAGGAGTTGAAATATTCTTGCTCAACTAAGAGAAAATGTAATTACTGCAAGTCCAGATGGATTAAGACTACCATGCATTTAATGAAAAATATTACAGTAGAGCATGTCTATTGTTGTGTTAAAGTAGTGACAGTGTGTGACATGCTGCCCCAATCTAACCTGGATTTTGGGTGTAGTGTGTTACTTGGCAGGTCCTTTATGTAGTTTATACAAGGAGAGTGGTTCACTTCAATTCCCTGATGGCCTGCTCATTTTTAATACACCAAGTACCGATGCTGCCCACTTGTCTTAATCTGCATATGACCTGTCACACTTTGCATAGTTAATGGCATTCATAACAAGTCAAATTTAGTTCAGTTTGGATTTGCATTGGCCACATATTTGGATCTTGTGTATGTATTTGTAATGGAAGGGGTAAAAGTAATGTTCCATCTCTGAGACTAATGTGACAAATGGCCATGTATGTGTAGTGTGAGGTAAATCCTCAGTGTGCTAGATCAGAGAGACTGACATATGAATCTCTAAACAGTTAGCGGCAGGAAGAATAATGTGATCCGCCCTCACAATCCTTCCTCCATTAATGCTCCCATTAGCCCGCTGCACCTCATCATCTGAACAACAGATTGTGATGATCTCAGACCAGCAGCGTTGCTATTAGAATTTTACAGTTGCTTAAGAGTTGCTCTGACATTACTAGGTAAACAAACCCCTAAGAATAGCACTGCTATAATAATCTCACCTTGCCCTCCGCGGGTGGTCTTATCCATCCAAGCTTGGGTCCCATACCAGAGGCCTGGGAGCTTGAGGGTTCTGTGCAGTATCTTGGCTGTTCCTACGACTGTGCTCTTCTGGACTAGCTTAAAACTAATCATAACGAAACTGTGCTTTAACCAATCAGACTTACAAGTAAGGAAAACAATGGAAGCCGTTTTAAAAAGGTAGCAAAAAGCACAAGTGCACCAGAAACTAGTCAGTTAGAACCCAGCACAGTATACAAAGCTAATGATAGGAAAGAATTATTATTATGATTTTTTTGGGGGGGGGAAGAAAAGGAATTGATAGAAAGGAAGTAGAATTCAGTGTTTGTCAGTCAGGTGTTGATGGAAGAGATGTGTTTTCAGGCGTTTTTTAAAGATGGCTACAGAATCTGCTAATCTTGTAGCAGCAGGTAGATCATTCCACCAATGTGGAACAGATCCAGAGAAGGTACGTGAGAGTGATTTTTTCCTTTTTGGGACGGTACCACCAGACATTGTTAATTTGCAGAGCGCAGGGATCTGGTAGGAACGTAGGTCTGTATTAGCGAGTGAAGATATGAGGGTGCGGAGCCAGTAGTGGTCTTGTAGGCCAAGAGCATAGCTCTGAACTTGATACTCAAAAAACCTGGTTCAGACCACATCAACCTTAATAACTTTTGCCCTATCTCTAATCTTCGTTTTATTGCCAAAATTTTGGAAAAAAATGTTGCTGCTCAAATTCACACCCACTTATCTTCCAATAATCTCTATGAAAAATTCCAATCTGGCTTCTGCCCCCTCCACAGCACTGAAACTGCCCTCCTTAAAATAACTAATGACCTTCTCCTCTCTGCTGACTCCGGCTCACTTTCCATCCTACTTCTGCTCGATCTAACTGCAGCCTTTGATACATCTCACACTCCATCCTTCTGCACAGACTCTCCTCTGTCGGCATCACAGACACAGCCCTCACTTAGTTCCACTCCTACCTCTTCATCCAGCTCAAATCCTTCACCTCCCATCCTGTCCCCGTCACCACAGGTGTACCTCAGGGCTCGGTACTAGGGCCCCTCCTGTTTATCATCTACCTTCTTCCCCTTGGTTACATCTTCCAAAAACATCACATTGACTTTCACTTCTACGCTGATGACACCCAGCTCTACCTCTCAAAAAAACAATTTCCTCACTCTCACCCTCCTCCCTAATCAACTGTCTCTCTGAAATTAAATCCTGGTTCACCACAAACTTCCTCAAACTAAACAGTGATAAAAATGAACTGCTCCTAATAGGCACCAAAAACACCCTAAACAAAATCAATAACTTCTCCATTACTTTTGAAAACGCTACCATTACCCCCTCCCCGCAGGTAAAGAGTCTGGGTGTCATTCTCGAGCGCACACTCTCCTTCACTTCCCACATCAATGTCAACCGCTCTGCCTACTTTCACTTCAGCAACATCCACCGCCTCCGCCCCTCCCTCACCCCTCACTCTCCAGCCGTCCTTGTGCACAGCCTCATCACCTCTCGCCTGGATTACTGCAACTGCCTTCTGTCTGGTCTCCCTCAAAAAACCCTTCATAAATTTCAACTGGTCCAGAACTCAGGCGCCCGCATAATCACACGTACCCCCTCCACCAATCACATCACACCCGTCCTGCAACAGCTCCACTGGCTCCATCACATACCGCATAATCAATAAAATAATGCTCCTCACATTTAAAGGCATACACAACCTCGCACCTCCATATCTCTCTGAGCTCCTCCACATCTCCACCCCTGCCTGCTCCCTCCGCTCCTCCTCCTCTCTACGGCTCTCAGTCCCTCCTGCCTGTCTTGTCACCATGGGGAGTAGAGCCTTCAGTCGCTCTGCTCCCCAGCTTTGGAACTCTCGCCCCTCTGACCTCCAACAACAGACATACAGCCACATTTCATATCCAAACTCAAAACACATCTGTTCAGACTGGCCTCCTCACTCCCACCATAACTGCACTGTCCTGTCATCAATATAATTGTTATATATATATATATATATGTATGTTGTTGTTTTTTATCTGTTGCTTTTAATTGTTGGTCTTGAGTATTTTAGTTATGTGCTATTGTGTTTTTACTATTGTTGTAAAGCAACCTTGAAGAAAAGGTGCGTTATAAATAAAATGTATTATTATTAGTAGTCTCCTGCCTCTTTCATTGTTCTTAGTGTACAGTCTCAGCTGCTAGCTGTTAATTGTTATTGAGCTGACTCCTTAGGACTTGCCTTACTTGTTGTAGGTATTTGGCTGTTGACACATTTCGTGTGCCATTTGCTTGTGGGATTCTAAAGTACTTTTAACTGTCCTCAAAGTCTGCTATTGTGACTTCTGTGAATGAAACCCCCCTCTATATGGACTACCTTTCCTCTCTTGGTCACCATCCAACCACACTTCTCAAGTTCGAATGACATTCCAGTGTCATTGCTGTAGATCATGGTGGTGTGGCTCGCTCTTGTCTCGCTCGCTCTTGGCGTACAGCTTTATGTCATCTATGTTGACATGAAGGTGACTGATATTGTACACATTCCTGAGTTGGTTAGCATAGCCAGTCTTGGTGATTATTTGGCTGAGGGGGTTCAGACCTATGCAGAACAGCAGTGGGGACAGTGCATACTCTCGGTGTATCCCCATATCCAGGAAATCACATTGTAGGATTTTTAATGAATGAATTGGTAAATTCATCGGTAAAATAAGTATCTGGTTACCTACAAAAAAGCAAGATTTCTGGCTCTCACAGACCTGTAACTTCTTCTTTAAGAGGCTTCTCTGTCCTCCACTCGTTACCTGTATTAATGGCACCTGTTTGAACTCGTTATCAGTATAAAAGACACATGTCCACAGCCTCAAACAGTCAGACTCCAAACTCCACTATGGCCAAGACCAAATAGGTGTCAATGGACACCAGAAACAAAATTGTAGACCTGCACCAGGCTGAGAAGACTGAATCTGCAGTAGGTAAGCAGCTGTGAAAAGAAATCAACAGTGAAACCAATTATTAGAAAATGGAAGACATACAAGACCACTGACATTCTCCCTCGATCTGGGGCTCCACTCAAGATCTCACCCCGTGGGGTCAAAATGATCACAAGAACGGTGAGCAAAAATCCCAGACGGGGTGACCTGGTGAATGACCTGCAGAGAGCTGGGCCTAAAGTAACAGAGGCTACCATCAGTACCCACACTACGCCAGGGACTCAAATCCTGCTGTGCCAGACCTGTCCCCCTGCTTAAGCCAGTACATGTCCAGGCCAGTCTGAAGTTTTCTAGAGAGCATTTGGATGATCCAGAAGAGGATTGGTAGAATGTCATATGGTCAGATAAAACCAAAACAGAACTTTTTGTCGTGTTTGGAGGAGAAAGAATGCGAAGTAGCATCCAAAAATCATCATACCTACTGTGAAGCATGGGGGTGGAAACATCATGCTTTTCATGCTGTTTTTCTGCTAAGGGACCAGGAGGACTGATCCGTGTAAAAGGAAAGAATGAATGGGTCCATGTACAGTGGTGGAATGTAACGAAGTATTTGTACTTCGTTACTGTACTTAAGTAAATTTTTACATATCTATACTTTACTTTAGTAAAAAAAATAATGCATACTTATACTTTTACTCAAGTAGATTTTTCAGCAATTATCTGTACTTTGTACTCCACTACATTATTAAAATGCGTGTCGTTACATCCTTCGGAATCTTGCATAAAAATAATTTCGGTCGACTGACGTTTTGGCGTTGCTGGCCAATGCACGTTGAAACAGATCGGAGATCTGATTGGTCAAAAGAACTCACGCACGCCAGCGCTGCGATTTTGAAACAACACAAAGTGATAAAGTAACTGATGTAAATCAAGAAAAGGACACAGGACACCAAATATCAAACATGGACGAAGAGCCAACAACGTCGATTGAGCTTGAGCCTGTGCCCTGCAGCTCTGATTCTGAGAGACATCCCTGGCCTTATTTAAGCAAGTTATTTGAATTTAAAGGTTCAAAGAATGACTCCTGGCGTTTTCAATGTGTCAAAGTGCCTACCTCAACGCAAAGAACTGTTGGCGTTAAAAACTCCCCTTCAAATTTGAAGAAACATATAGAGGTAAGACATGCAATGCTAGTTATTAATATTTAAGTTACAAACTTGCTATGACATGGTGCTATGACTGTTATAGAAAAACGGATGTCAACATAACAAAAATATCACACCAGTATAATATTTGTTTGACGTAAGTTAGTGGTACCCTAACAGAGTAACTTCTTTAGCTGGTTATTAGCACAGCAGGGACGATAGCTTGCTAGTACGTTACATTTTTGGAGATGAGCAAACTACTGCTATATCTGTACATTCATAGTTGTCTAAAATAGCTGTTTGTTTTGACTCGATAAATGTTCAAACTTTTTAAACGGCGTCGGCCCCTAGCTTCTTTACCATACAACATTGGGTATTTAGTTGACATTCACAAGTAAGCATGCAGGCAAAACTATATCTTGGTTTGATTCGATCGTGAACAATTTTGAACTATGACAGTTGTTTTTCATCAATATCTTAACATTTTTTAGAATTTGCAAATATATATATATATATATACATACATACATACATACATACATACATACATACATACATACATACATACATACATACATACATACATACATACAGTACAGGCCAAAAGTTTGGACACATTACTATTTTTAATGTTTTTGACAGAAGTTTTTTCTGCTCATCAAGCCTACATTTATTTGATCAAAAATACAGAAAAAATGTAATGAGCAGAATAAACTGGTCATACAAATTTGATTAAAGTGTTCAGAATAACACTCACCTGTGTACTTTTGAGTTTTTTTTCACTGCTCTTAATAGTATAGTAAAAATAAAATAAATTGTATGTCATAATTGGTTTAGCCTAATTATTATTTAATGAGTAATAAGTAAATAACCAGATTTTTACAGTGTCAGTATTGCACAACAACTCTTTCCAGTACACAATAGATATTGTTTGTAATTTGTTACAATTGAACAGCCCAGACATTGATACAACTGATTGTACTTTTACTTAAAAAAATACTTTAAAGTAAATTTAAAAGTATGTACTTATGACTTTTACTTAAGTAAGATGTTGATGTAGTAATTATACTTTTACTTAAGTATATATTTTGCAGGGTAGTTGTACTTTTACTTAAGTACTAAACTTAAGTACTTCCTCCACCACTGGCCATGTATTGTGAGATTTTGAGTAAAAACCTTCTTCCATCAGCATAACAATGATCCCAAACACACTCATGTTGTTTTCACTTTCAACAAAGGGCAATAAAAATGGTTGTTTAGCTGACCGAGGGAACTGGAACTGAGCCGGAAACCGAGGCCGAGCTGGAGGGCTGGAACTGAGCCGAGGACCAAGACCGAGCCGGAGAGCAATAACAAGGGCTGGAGCCGAGCTGGAATTGAGCAGGTAAGGGGTCTACGGATCAGGCAACAAGAAAGGTGAGCAAACTACAAAGACATTCTGAGGCTGAACGATCTGGCAGAGAAGAGGTGGACAGGAGAGGTTTAAATACCTCACTGATGGCAATAGGCTGCAGGTGCAGTGATGAGGTGAAGGAGGGAGGAGAGAAGTGGAGCGGATGCCAGATAGAAACGGAGTGGATCTAACAAAAAAGTAACGTGATTCCAGTATTTTTTTAGTGACATTTCCAAACTGTAAGCATAATATAATTATCATGATAATATTGTTACTCTCAATTATTGTGGGCAGGATAATTGTGACACAAAATACATTTATATACATTATATTACATTTTTATTCAACCTTTATTTATGCTGTTGTTACTTGGATTTTATTCATATTGTTGGTTACACTTGTAGGTTTCTGCATGATATTTCAGTAACACAAACCCGTTTTACAGGTACAAATCGTCTGCGCAACTTTTCTTTTATAAATGAAAAATTCTAATTACAACAGCGCCCCTTCTGCCTTCTGTCATTATCTATGTTTTCAACAATGTTTTCAGTATTTTGCAATAAAAATTGAAAGGGTTTAGTAAACTGTGTTGGAAGTGTTTATACAAAATATTGTTGGACGGTAGAAGGAATACTTTGAGGATCTCCTCAGTCCCTCTGACACATCTTCCACTGAGGAAGCAGAGGTCGAGGGGTCAGAGGTGGACTCGTCCATCACCCAAGTTGAAGTCACCGAGGTAGTTAAGAAGCTTCTCTGTGGCAAGGCACCGGAAGTGGATGAGATACGCCCTGAGTACCTCAAGTCTCTGGATGTTGTGGGGCTGTCTTGGTTGATTGTTGTTCCAGTCGTGGAACACTGGACCAGCTCTATACCCTCTCCATGATGCTGGAGGGTTTATGGGAGTTTGCCCAACCAGTCCACATGTGTTTTGTGGATTTGTAGAAAGCATTCGACTGTGTTCCTCGTGGTGCCCTGTGGGGGGTGCTCTGGGAGTATGGGGTCCGGGGCCCTCTGCTAAGGGCTGTCCGGACCTTGTACGACCGGAGCAGGAGCTTGGTTTGCATTGCATTGGCAGTAAGTCAGACCTGTTCCCAGTGCATGTTGGACTTCGGCAGTGCTGCCCTTTGTCACCGGTCCTGTTCATTTTCTTTATGGACAGGATCTCTAGGTGCAGCCAGGGGCCGGAGGGAGTCTGGTTTGGGGACCACAGGTTCTTGTCTTTGCTTTTTGCAGATTTTGGAGTTGGCTAGCACCTTCAGCATACACTGCGTTGGTTTGCAGCCGTGTGTGAAGCAGCTGGGATGAGGATCAACACCGCCATTGTTCTCAGTCGGAAAAGGGTGGCTTGTCCCCTTCAGGTTGGTGGAGAGCTCAAGTGGAGGAGTTCAAGTATTTTGGTGTCTTGCTCACGAGTGACAGACGGATCGGTGCAGCTTCTCCAGTGATGCGGTCAATGTACCAATCAGTGGTGATTTACCGGTCAATCTACGTTCCTAGTCTCCCCCGGACAAGTAGAAGGATGGATGGATGGATGGATAGTCTACAGGTTTACCAGGACACAAAGTTATGGTGGAAGCTTTCCTCATAAAACTGTAATTCTCTTGTATCAGTCAAGATCTACGATGTTTCAGCTCTGGTATAATCTCAACTTTTGGTAATTCAGCCCTTTAACTCCTAGTGGTAATTGTTTTCCATTAGTGCCATCCAGGGATAATAAAATAGCAGCAAAACAAAATGCTAACTGAGACCTTTACTGTGCTAACTAAGTATCTAACTGAGAAATTAAGTGAGAAGTTAACCGCCTATATTTAATAGTGCCCTCTCTTCTCATGCACCCCATCACCACCTTAGCCTTGGCTCCGGGGGGAACACTTCCCAGAATATCCATTCTGCTCTTCTCCTATTATTTATCACACAAAAGCTCTCCCTAAGTCCAAATTCTTACCTTCTATAAACATTAATAATGTGTGGTGGCAGCTTATACAGTATATAAGTAAAGTGTGTGTCAACTATGCCACCTGGATAAGTGTGTCCAGAAGTGGCGGCTGGTGATTTCGAAATATGGGAGGGGCTATAATAAAAAATATATTATTAATTTAAGCCCAAAGTCTGTCTGCATGTTTCACACTTTTTCCTAATGTCAGAGCTGACTTTAGGCCTTAATCTTAGGTCCTTTTTTGATAAAGTCTGTCTCAATATTAATAATTGCTAAATTAGTTCACCTTCTCCCACTGCTCTGGCTTTGGGCTGATAGACTATGCATTATGGTAGTCTGGCAAACCACACTCTTCAGCTCGTTATCCTCAAGGTAGGCAAAGTTACTTAGAACCAACCAATTGGAATTGCAATGGATGTGACATTAGCTAGGTGAAAATCTATGAAGAAGTAACAGACAGTGCTCAGTAATCAACATTTCTTGACCTCCCCACCGGACAGGCAAATACAGTTGTGCTCATAAGTTTACATGTGTATTTTTTTGGGCCATTTTTCAGAGAATATAAATGATAACACAAAAACTTTCACTCATTTTTAGTGGTTGAATGAAGCCATTTGAGATTTCCCCAGAGTGGCTCAATGATACTGAGGTCAGGAGACTGAGGCCAGTCCAGAACCTGAACCACCAGAACCACTTTATGTTGCTGTAACCAATGATAGGTCGACCTGACCTTGTGCTTTGGATCATTGTCATGTTTCCGGGCTGATGAGTGCAGATTTTCCTCCAGTATTTTCTGATAACATGCTGCATTTATCTTGCCATCAATTTTGACCAAATTTCCTGTACCTTTGTAGCTCACACAGCCCCAAAACATCAGCGATCCACCTCCATGTTTCACAGCAGGAATGGTGTAGCTTTCATCATAGGCTTTGTTGAGTCCTCTCCAAATGTAATGATAATAATAATAAAAATCTTTATTTTTTATAGCGCTTTTCCAACTACTGTAGTAGGCACTCAAAGCGCCTTAATGTGTCCCATAAGTTTTGACGCTTGTCTCTGTGCTGTTTGGTGTATTGTAAACAGTTCCTTCAAGTTCCTCCTTATTGTGCATCTTGAAATAGCCACACCACTTTTTTTCAGAGAGCCCTATATTTCAGCTGATGTTATTTGTGTTTTTTTTTTTCACATCCTGAACAATTTTCCTGACAGTTGTGGCTGAAATTTTTGTTGGTCTGACCTTGGTTTGGTTTTAATAGAATCCCTCATTTTTTACATCTTTATTACGGTTTGAACACTGCTGAAAAGAGTAAACACAATTGTTTAACAATACATGGCTTCACCCAACCATTAACTATGAGTTAAAGAAAAGTTTTTGTTTAATCAATCATATTCTCTGAAAAATGGCTCAAAAAATAAATAAATAAATCACAAATTCTGCCACGGTATGTAAACTTTGTAGTACTCTAGCACAACTGTGTATTCTATCCAGCACAACTGAACTGCATAAATTAGCGAGACCAGGAGTTGAACAATTGTAAAGGAATAACGGAACAAACACGTTTGATATCACGGTCACCTCTACGTGACAGCACCTTCATATGAACACAGAACCCCACTGTACCTTATGGGGGACTTACTGTATAACTGACAAAAAGAGGCAAAACGCATATTTGCCCTTACCTGGCTGTGTACGTTTCTATGGCTTCTATGGCTTCTATGGCTTTTAAAATCAGGGAGGGTAGCACCCTATCACCCTCTATAGGCCGACCACCCCTGGTGTCCAGAAAATATAGAGAATTTGAAAAGTGGGTGGGTGCACGTGGCGGAGTGGTTAGCACTCCTGCCTCACAGCAAGAAGGTCGTGAGTTTAAAACCCGACTCTAACATTCTTGGCTGACTCTGGTCTTTCTGTGAGGAGTCTGCATGTCCTCCCTGTGTCCCTGTGTTTCTCTCCGGGTACTCCGGCTTCCTCCCATCGTCCAAAGACACGCATGTACAGGTTAGTTGGCAACTCTCTGTGAGGTGCCCTCTCTGTCCCTAGTGAATGAATGTGAGAATAAATGTCTGTCACTGTCTGTCTCTAAATGTTACCCCTGTGACTAAGTGGCCACTGTCCAGAGTGTACCCCACCTCAGGCTCAAAGCTGCTGGGATAGGCTCCAGTCACCCGTGTCCCCTAAATGAATGAATGAATGAATAAATGAATGAATGAATGAATGAATATACCAAAACAAACTGCACCTGTCTCATGGAGATCAATCTATCTCATTGTTTTTAATTTGGCTAAATATTTAGTTAATGGTTCTAGTGGTTAGTAAAGTTAATTAAAATGAAAGAATAATATTAGAGACACATCTAAAATTAGTGATTTTACACTTACTTTGTGATAAAAGCTCTCTGATTCATCAAATGTTTGGGCTAAGCTGAGCTTAAACCTGCTCTGGAAAAGGGAAAATTGCCTGCACAAGTTTCCATAGTGACTGAGCGTGACTCAGGATGAGCTTGTTTTAACAGAAATAACAAAATATTGAGCCAGACTTATCTTTAAAAGCCTTATTGGGTTAGCTAGTTTTATGGAACAGCCCTCAGGCATGTAACATTCATAAACAAACACGCTTTTTGAGCGTCTGGGGCAGGGTTTTCTCCTCACTCATGCCTCCTCTCAGAGGCCTCCTCTGGCTCCCCTCTTTACTCTGCGGGGCATCATTAAGGGATTGGGGACAGCACTAATGTCGGCGCACAGAGAATAACTTCTGGTGCCTTTGAGTCGAGTCATCGAGGAGGCATATTTAGAGAAATGAGAAGCACCCCCAATCTCCACGATCCTTCCAGCAAGTGTGTTCCATTTGGGAGTCCTCCGTTTGGCTAAAATACCCAGTCTTTCCCTACCCACAATGCACCACAAGTGTTTTGAAAAAAAGAGGGAGTGTGGCTTAAAGCACAGAATGTTCAGTTTAAATACAAGTGTTTAATTTGTGTAAACTGCACAGTTCAGTTTTATTTTGCATTAGTAAAGTTTATCACTGTTTTCATGTCAGCTGATATTGCCATAGGCTTTTCAAGTCACTCATATCACATTTGGCTGCTCTTGTTTTACAAAGAAAACACAAAACTTAAATAAAAAAAGAGAAAAAATATTATCTACTCAGCTCCACAAATGTTTGTCCTTTTTTTAAGAGCTATGGATCAGTTTCAGACTATCACCTACATCAGACTGGGATTCTAAAAATAATCTTGAGATTGGTTTTTAATTTTATAATTTTTTGTAAAGAATTTTTTTAAATTATTTATTTCCATAACATTAGATTTTATATCATCGTAGTCAAATATTTAATGATACATAACTCCCTATAACAGAACTTGAAAAATATTAAGCATTTAAGTATTGTAGTTAGAGAAATAAAAAACAGCGGCAAAACTGTGGACAGGGCTTTTGATGATAAAGCTTAGCCACTTTGAAACCTGTTCCAAAAAACTTATGTAACTGAGGAGTTACCCAGGAGTCTAGCCTTGGCTTGGGAGGAGCCGACTCTGGAAGAGCCTGCTCCGAAAGGAGGTGTATACGGAAAGACATGGATCATCCCCTGCATTGGGCTTTTGAACAACAGAGAGCAGTTAGTGGATGTCTGAGATCAGTGAGTTGAAGAACAAAACGACACAAGAACTCCTTCTTCTCGTCTGTAATAAGATTGTACAATCAATCAGTCTGTAGAAGATGAAGACTGAATCAACCCATTTGAAGAGACCTACGTAACAACTAAATTTCCCCTTGGTAAAATGAATAAAGTTGAGCTGATTGAATTGATTGATAGTTTTAAAGCTTGAAGATTGTTCACAATGAGTGAATTTATAGATTTTTTTATTGTGTCTGACCTCACTCTAATCCACAGCTTACCCATTTCCACTTGCAGCTAATCATTGACAGCTGTGCCCAAAATAGCATTTAAACATGACTGTAGAGGTAGTTGGACAGATCCAGTTGACTTGTTAACTTGGGCTTGTGAGTGTTTGAATGTGGCTCCAATTAAAGCCTGAGGCTTTTCTGAGTAGTGCTTTTTCGGTAAAGCCACATTGGATTAGAAGGTCATGGTTTATTCAGATGGCTCCTGTCAAATTATTTTTTTTACCATTCATACCCTGTTTACTGACTGTAAATAGAATGAATAATAGCTCTGCCCAGTGCACCTTGCTGCTGGCTGTGCTACAGCAGAAGACCAGGATCACCTTGGTGGGGCCCACAGTTCTGGTGTCTATTCCTGTCCCAGACTCATCCCACCCTCCCAGGACATTACATCATGTGTCCCCTTGCCACTGGCTGTGGAAAGAGCAGCATGTTTTAAATGTGAGTCTTCTATTGCCACCTGTGTACAGATAAGGCTATTTTCACACAGACAACACTCTGCATATGTCAGCTGCATATATTTAGCAGTCATTTTATCATGTGTGTTGTATAAAAAACACACATGATAAAATGACTTTATCTGAACTAAACTCAATAATATGCATTGTTTCAATGACAACAATCTTTATACTTTGGCATGATCTGAGGAATTATCTGATACAAATAAAGGAAAATAGTGTAAGTGTTATAGGGTTATGTTTTTTAGCCTTTTCAGCATCATGAAAGCTGCTATTCAAAGTTAAAAACTAATCTTACCTAACTTATATCAATGATTAGGTCTGTGTGACTAATGACTAATAACAAAAGATAATAAGTCATTGGCTAGAGTCTACTTTAAACTGAGAGTGTAAGTGGAGCAGAGATTGGAGATGATGTCCTCTTGTAAGAACCTGGAAATACTTTTTTCTATCCAGTTGTCTTTCTCAATAGGTCAGACTTTGGAGAGTCTGGGTGAGTTGGACCGACACTGGAGCAGGACGGATATTGAACATTGGACAGAGTGTCCCCCACTGCCACTGTGCTGTACAATACCAAAAATCAAAAAGAGATCGTTGCAAATTTAGGTTTTACATTTTAAAATGCCCCTCCTTGAACCGCCACCTTATTGTGGTGGAGGGGTTTTTGAGTGGCCGTATGATCCTTGGAACTATGTTGTTGGGGGCTATATGCTACTGATAGGGTCTCCCAAAACAGGCAAAGAGGTCCTAGGTGACGGACCAGACAAAGAGCGGTTCCAAAACCCTTCAAAAACCTTTTTGGAGAATAAAAAGGACCGTGACATTGCCCGGTATGGCGCAACTGGGGCCGCACCCTGGAGCAAGTGAGCCCCTGGTGGCCGGGTCTTTCCCCACGGGGCCTGGCCGGGCTCAGCCCGAAGGAGTGACATGGGGCCGACCTCCCATGGGCCCACAACCTGCGGGAGGAACCGTAATCTGGCGCTAGGGACATGGAATGTTACATAACTGGTGGGGAAGGAGCCTGAGCTTGTGCAGGAGGTTGGTGCAGAAGGTTGCAGGAGATAGTCGGCTCCTCACTCAGCTACCTATAGATTCTCCGACAGAGTCCGCCTCTGGCTCCCCCACCCCTGCAGGCTTGTGGAGTGGAGACAGGTGCGGGATCACCGGCAAAGACAGACCAGCTGTTCCACTTTGTTAATCAACGGGGTATAAAGAGCACCGCATCCAGCTCCTCGATGCCAGATTGTAAAACTAGCTCCAGTTAGTAAAACGTCTAGCGCTATATCGTCTTGTTGTATATTGTGTATACTTACCTCTTATTTTTGTCTGCCTCAGATCCGTCAAGTCCAGCCGTCAGTTCCGTTCCAGTCCAGCCTCTGTCTTCTCCTGATCCGTCAAGTCCCGCCGTCAGTCCCGCTCCAGTCCAGCCTCCGTCTTCTCCTGGTATCCCTCTCTATCCACGAAGAACATTCTTTCTTTAAGTTATTCAATAAATCTGTTTTGAGTTTGATTTCCTGGTGTCTGCGTTTGGGTTCATCGGCCGAACATAACACTGGAACCCAACTCCTCAAGAGAGGCTGGACTCTACACTACGCTGGAGTTGCCTGCGGTGAGAGGCGACGGGCTGGTGTAGACACTGGAAGTAAGGGATTCCGTCAAGCTGAAGGAGACTCCTGAGGTTGCTACTTGGTACCGGCAGGCCAAGTGGACTGCAGCCTGGGTGGTTGTGGAGACAAAAACTCTGGTCTGGGAGGAGTTCAGTAAGGCCATGAAGAAGGACTATTGGTCGGCCTCGAATAAATTCTGGCAAACGGGCGCCTCAGGAGGGGGAACCCGTGCCCTGCCAACACTGTTTACAGTGGAGGTGGGAATCTGCTGACTTCAACTGGGGCATTGTTGGGCGGTGGAAGGAATACTTCGTGGATCTCCTTAACCCTACCGATATGTCTTCCATTGAGGAAGCTGAGGCCAAGGGCTCGTCCATTACCCAAGCTATAGTCACTAAGGTAAAAATACGCCCTGAGGTACCTCAAGTCTCTGGATGTTGTGGGAATGTCTTGGCCTCTGCAACATTGCGTGGCGTTTGGGGACAGTATCTCTGGACTGGGAAACTGGTGTGGTGGTCCCTCTTTTTAAAGAGTGTGTGTTCCAACTACAGAGGGATCACACTCCTCAGTCTCCCTGGGAAAGTCTATGTCAGGGTATTACAATGCGGCCAATAGGCGAATATCCGATTCAAAAAGAACAATGCGGTTTTCGTCCCGGTCGTGGTTCCTGTACGACCGGAGCAGGAGCTTGGTTCGCATTGCCGACAGTAAGTCAGACCTGTTCCTGGTGCATGTTGGACTCTCTCTCTCATTTTTTAACCGAATGGGATGGAGATGAAATTCCAAGTGCTTCTTGTAGCATTATTAATGCCCTACAAGGCACAGTTGGTTTTGTTGCAATTGGACCCTTAGTTTGTTTGCAAGAATCAATCTGAGTCCACATACAAGTGTATTATGCCTTTGTCTGAGCAGACCCATGTAGTTGTGAAATTTGACCTAAACAGGGTCTGTTGAGATTTGAAAGGCCTTTGCCATGTAAACCCAGTTGAAATACTTGTGTTTGAGAAGTTTGGGCAAGGTTTTATGTTTTTCTAGTAAAAAGGCCAAAAACGGTCTTCCTTTGCGCTCAAAAGCATTTTGCAGCCATAAAAATAACTTGTCTCTCATTTTTTAATCGAATGTGATGCAGATGATGGAGATAAATCGGCAGGGCTGCCCTTTGTCAACGGTCCTGTTCATTATCTTTATGGACGGGATTTCTAGGACAACAGGATCTCATCTCTGCTTTTTTGCAGATGATGTTGTCCTGTTGGCTCCATTAAACCAGGACCTTTAGCTGCACTGGGACGGTTTGCAGCCGAGTGTGAAGCAGCTGGGATGAGGATCAGCACCTCCAAGTCTGAGACCATGGTTCTCAGTCGGAAAAGGGTGGCTTGTACCCTTCAGGTTGGTGGAGAGCTCCTGCCTCAGGTGGTGGAGTTCAAGTATCTTGGGGTCTTGTTCACGAGTGAGGGAAGGAGGGAGCGTGAGATTGACAGACGGATCGGTGCAGCTGCTGCAGTGATGCGGTCGATGCATTGGTTGGTCGTGGTAAAGAAGGTGCTGAGCTGCTTGGCGAAACTCTCGATTTACAGGTTGATCTACGTTCCTACTCTCACCTAAGGTCATGAGCTTTGGGTCATGACCGAAAGAACAAGATCCCAGATACAGGCGGCTGAAATTATCTTTCTCTGCAGGGTGGCGTGGCGCTCCCTTAGAGATAAGGTGAGGAGCTCGGTCACTCGGGAGGAGCTCAAAGTAGAGACGCTGCTCCTCCACATCGAGAGAAGAGCTGGAGGAAATGTCTGGGGAGGGAAGTCTTGGCGTTCCTTGTGAACACAGTTAGCTTAGCCTCCAATTTGGAAAAAGAGCATAAGTAACCTTACAGATTTCAAGCTGCTTGTAGCCCTTTTCCAAGTGTCAGCAGTATCCCTGTTTTAAGACTAGTATATGCTCAGCACCATCTGTTTTAATAGCACTTAGTTTTTCTATATGTTTGGAACATGTGATTTTTTTTAAATTCTGAAATGTCGCTGCCCTCATTTTGGAGTTATGGTCAACCAAATCTGTCTTAGTCAAGAAAGTAACATTAAAATACAGTTTTATAAATCCTACCAAAGCTGATGAGTAAAGTGTTTTATGAATATGATCTGCTACATCAACCAGAAGAAAGCCAAGGATCAGAAGTGGAACTGAGCCAGGCCACTGTGAAAATGCTCTTAGTTTTTTTTACTCAAAGAAAACACAAGTAATGTGTGTAATCCTGCCTCGAGTCACTGGTGCTTGCAAAGACTTGCTTACAATGTCATTAAAAGTTCTTTAGCAGCCGCTGCCCCTGCCGTGGCATCCCACTGGGTCCTGACAAATATCATTACCAGAGGCTGCTAGGACCCCCACAGTCACTAATACCCCACAAGAACGCACAGCGAGCCCTGTCTATGTGTCCAGTAGGCTGCCTTTATAAACACTCCCCCAGACCCTCGCTGTCCACCTGGGGATAATTATGTGCTCATTTTAGTGCTCATTAAAAGGACACTGCTGTCAGGGCCTGTTCTACTGTAAATCATTATAGGCATGTAAAACCCGCACAATTAATTGACATTCTGAGATATAATGGCAACTATCCTTTTCCATGCAATACAAATATGAAAGGCAATAGGGAAAACTATAATAATCCCTTGGTTAATGGAGGTACCATCAGTGCAAAAATTATGTGGTTGATGTCAAGGTTGTCAAGAGTTGAGGGCACAGGGGCACTGTTATTGGACCCAGAGAAAGAAATACAAATCAGAAATTCCAACTGCTTACAAACAGCCTCAGGCCAGAATATATGGAAATCACACAGAAAAATTACTGCGCCTTATCTGTTATTTTATTTAGCCCAGTAAAATGTTTGAGAACCAGTTGTCAATAACTTTTACTGACTTGAATAGTATAAATACTTTTCAGTGTTTGGCCACAACACTGCAGAAAGTCCTGAAAAGAATTGCACCCTTCATTGACCTGATGTTTGTATCACTATTTCTTTGCATTTGTCCACTTATTAACCTTATTACAACTAATAAAGCCTGGAAAGCACAAAGGATTGCAAATGAGTCACACAGCAAGCATGTCCGTGCAGAAACTCGCACACACATGCACTCACAGCCACCCTTGTGACAGTTTTATTATCCAAGTTGGTATGCAACATGACAGTCATTTCCCCTAATGATCACACACCTCAGGACAAGTGAGTGTCGTTGAAGTGCTGAGAGCCAAGGGCTGGGGGCATGCAGCAGAGACGTCAACAATTGAGAGGATCATCCAGACTAAATGAGCTCTTTCTCATTTAATTAGCATTAAATGAGTGGGACGGAGACAATGCTATTAGTCAGCATATTGAGCAAAATAAAAAAAGAACTCAGAGTTGGAAATGTAATTTAAATATTTAGAATGTTACAACAATATGGACATGTTTTGGACAAACGCTAAATATTTGCAATGACTCATACTTACAAGGACATACTGATATTTAGTTAAGATATGATGCAAGGTAGTCCAGGTTTACAGTTGTATGTCAATGTTTTGTTTTTTTATAGAAAGACTAATACATATAACAATCACACTTTATTTGACCGTATACTTGTATATCTTCCTCTTTAAGTCAAATTTAACACGCTGTGTAACAAATTGTAAATTGGGTTAGGATAAGGGTATGTATACAGGACTCTGAAAAAAGTCCTGTATACTATTGGCTATTTCAAGATGCACAATAACTATGCAAATGCCACAAAGCATCCTGCTTACAATACGCCAAACAACACAGAGACAAGCCTCAAAACCTCTGGAACAAAGTCATTTGGAGGTATGAGACCAAAATTTAACTTTTTGGCCACAACCATTAACGTTACATTTGGAGAGGAGTCAACAAGGCCTATGATGAAAGGTACACCATTCCTTCTGTGAAACATGGAGGTGGATTGCTGATGTTCTGATGTGTGAGCTACAAAGGCACAGGAAACCTGGTTAAAGTTGATGGCAAGATGAATGCAACATGTTATCAGAAAATACTGGAGGAAAATTTGCACTCATCAGCCCAGAAGCTGCTCTTGGGACGTACTTGGACGTTCCAACATGACAACAATCCAAAGCACAAGGCAAAGTCGACCTGTCATTGGCTACAGCAGCATAAAGTGAAGGTTCTGACCTCTCCTGACCTCTCCTGACCTCAATATCATTGAGCCACTCTGGGGAGATCTCAAACGTGCAGTTTATGCAAGACAGCCCAAGAATTTACAGGAACTGGAGGCTTTTTGCCAAGAAGAATGGGCAGCTTTACCATCTGAGAAAATAATAATAAAAGTGGCGATATACATTATTAAGGGAATCTAGCATAAGGCCAAGTTGAAATATCAAATCCTCATGGCCTTGTGAGGATCTGCGTCTCAATGGTTGGAGGCATCCAAAATCCACACCGCGGCAGCTGACTTGGCATCTGAGCGAAAGCAGTGTCTCCATCGGGCCTATGACGGGTTGAATCCAACAAAGTCCCCACCGCTGCCGGTACATACATAGGACATAGGACACCCTGTTGTTCCCATACATACCGCCATACAGCCTTTAACCAACTAGAATTACACCTCGCTTCCCACGTCTTATTGACCCCCTCCTTTTGCTCAAAGACAGCTGAGCACCACAGGTAGGCCGGTATAAAAACCAGATGAGGGGAAAAACTTCGTCGCCCAGATCATAATTTCATTGAAATTTATGAGATACTCTCATATCCAAAAGTGTTTGGCGACTGTATACCAGTAAAGCAGAGAGTTAACAGGGAGTACAGTACACAACAATATTACAGCAAAAATAAATCTCGACAAGCAGCCAGCCATGCACAGTGGCTCCATCTTGCAGTTTTGATCAAGAATCATAATGAAGAAAAGCTGGAAAAGTTCTTCAGTTTCATTGGTCACTGCTTTTATTGAAGTCCAGTTTATGGTTCAGACTAATTTCACACAAGGACCAAGTGGGCGTTCAGCTGTTGCTGTTCTGATCATTTCCCAGAATTCCACAATTTGAATTTAATTCCATTGTTGAGAGTTACATCTAAATAGTAGATATTGTATAGGCAGGAAAAATAATTGAACTGAAAAATAAATAAATTACATTTTAGTGTCACTAGATTTGACATTTAAAGCGACTTAAGTTGTACTAATAAAGTGAGTCTGTCTGACAACAAAGAATGCAAAATTTGCTAAATGATTTTGTCCCAAACTGTTATTTGTTTGGTTTTATTTGCCTGTAAAAAGGTTTTATAGGAGTGTGAAACATTGTGAATGTTAGTTTGAATCTTGTTTCGCAGCTCTTAAGTATAGCTCTGCAGTAGTGGAAGCATCCACTGGTGCCTCCCAGTGTTTTTCCACGAGGAGAGTGCAGAGCTCAAAGACAGTTTGATCCAACCCAGGGGTATTGTCCTTTAAAGGTGCACTCCTCCTTTGCAAACGGCTATCTACTCTGGTAGGACCGGATGCAGCCTGTCTTCTGCTCCATGAAGTTGTGAGATAGTGTACAGAAGAGGTTTCGTCCTCCAAGCATCCCATGACCAGGTACTGATCTAATGTGACACCATCCATTTCATCCTGAAATACAATACATGTAGCCACATTTAAAATAATTGTAGCGTCTAGTACAATAGGTTGACTAAATGCAATTGAAATAACATGTTTTCATTTTATTTACAACATTAATGTACAATATAATGCAAAACAAATATTTACCTGAACAAGGTTGAGGAAAAAAAATAAAAATCAGGTTTTTATCCAAAAGATAGTCAGTAAAATGCATTCTTATAGGGTTTGAAATACAGTATGTCCATCCAAAAGTGGATACATTGTTTACTGCAAGAAATAAAACATATTAGTAGATTTCTGTATACTGTAATAATGGAAATAATACAATCAACATGAATTGTGACAAAAACAAAAATGTCATAATAGAAATTGCGATATAACCTTTTGGCCATATTGCCCACCCCTACTTCCAGGTCATTGGGATCTGTAGATGGTTTAGTCATAGTTGATGACCTAAACCTGGCAAAGCACTGTGCACCATACCTTTTCACTAAACTCCTCCGGCTCTTCAAATAAGCCTAAGCAGTCCACTCCTGAAATGGTTCTTCTGGCAATATCATCACTGTGGGCAAGTCTGCCATCTGCTGGAAAACTGAAGCGGCATTTAGTCATTTACAAGTAGTAGATTCAAATAACTCTCTTCTTATAGCTGTGATGCACCAGTATTTTAGTATTTCTCCTTTAGCTTAGTCAGCAGGTAATTGCAGCAGCAAGGATGAATATGAGGATATTGTGCTTATTCCACAGGTACATGACCTGCTGAAACTACGATCAACTCACAGAATGCCATCTTCCAAGAGCAAAATGGCTGGCTTAGGGTACAGGCAACATAGACAACAGTGGCGGCTGATCAATAGATAGATTGATAGAATTGGTTTACAGCGATATCAGACATTAGAAAGTAAACAAATGCACAAAACAAGCATGAAAGAAAAAAATAAAACTCAGTAAGCATGCTCCACAGTTTTTTCCTAATGTCAGAGCTTTTGTCTGAGCTTCTTTTTGATGAAGTTTATCTCAGTATTGATTTAAATTAGTTCACCTTCTCCCACTACAGGCTCTGGCCTTGGGCTGATAGACGTTATGGCTTGTTGGAAGCAGAAATTTAGAATTTTTATGATCTTCAACAGCGTGCGGAAATAGAGGCTTGTGAGGAGTATCTGGTCATTACTGAGAAGCTTATACTGTGTTATTTTTGTTTGTAGTGCCTCAAAGACCAGCGGCAAATGGTTTTACACACGGGCACTTGCCTTATGCACATACCCGATATAAACCTACCACTTATTTGATAGCAGCCTTAATATTAAAGTATATGGAAGATCATATTCAGATTTGTTATGGTTTCTCTTTCTTTATCACCGGCTCGGCCTAATTAAAGCCGCAAGCAGCGATAAAGGCCCTCGCCTCCCTGGAGACCGCGGGGACACATGTACTCGGAGGATTGAATTTCGTGCTTTAAAGCGTAAACTTCACGGTAATGTCAAATAACCGGGCCTGTGCTACTGCTTGAATCTTCTTCTGGCTGGAGCCTGCTTCATCACCTCGGGCCTGTGCTACTGCTGGGGCCTGCTACACCATCTTGTAATTAAGAATTAAAGGTCTCCACAATCCTTGGTTTTCCTGGGAGCTGTCTGAACCTTTGAAAATAATAGATTATGCTTGGGCTAAGGCAAGAAAAACAAAGTACTGTTTTTTTAAAAGAGAGGTGTATTCTAAGGCGGTTCACATATTCAATTCAAAATGGCCGCCTTTCCCGTGTGTGATAGGGTGTGGTCACCATTGGCTTTTTTTTTTTTCATAAGCCCATGCTGGATGTGTGCACCAAGTTTCATTTGCTTACGACAAACTAAAATGTTCACTTCCCGTTGACATTTTCCACATATTTGGAGCGTTGCTATTGCAAGATACAACCAATCACATAATGGGTCCCATTATAAGATTGTAGGGGGCGCTGGAGGGCCATTTCTAAAGATAACCCTTTTATTTACATATCTTTGTGTTCAGGTCATGAATGTGCACAAACGCCTTTTTGGGTCCAACTCGATCCGAGAAGGCGTTTGAGAGTTAAGAGACATTTTATTTTCACAAAAATGGCCACCTCGTTACAGGCTTGCCACACCTATACCAAAGAAGATATCAAAAATAAAGTCACAACTTTGGTTGGCACATGTGTCTGGATGATACTCACCAAATTTGGGGCCATTTAGATTAAAACACAATGATTTGAATCTTTTTGCTCGAAAGGTGCAATTTAAGTGGCCGTGCGTTTCACCCCACATGGCGGACTTCCTGTTGAGTTTAGGGTGTGGCTGTCATTGACTTTTCTGTTTGCCCTGAGGTGTCCTATGGATGTACCAAGTTTGGGGTTATTTCTACATTGGAAAATATTTACTTTCACTTTCCATAGACCCAATGTATTTTGACTTTTCTAGGGGTCACCATTGAGTAATTTTTTATATATATTTTTTTTTCGGGGACTTCAAATACATACGTTTTTCACCGGCCTTGAATTCTGGGACCAATAAAGATGACTTTTGCGCATTTTTACTGGGTCAAATTGAGGATCATTTCGGGGAAAAATAATAAGAATTTTTTTTTAAAATAAAATAAAAAAATAACTCGAGCAAAAACAATAGTTTATGGTAAGTGTCTTATGGTTTATACTTTTGTATGGTTCATAAAAAAAGTATGCAATGTTATATTAATACATCTAGAAACATATTAATAGAAAAAAGAAAACATAATGTCGGAGTGTATGGTTTTAACATGATTAGTTTAATGCACACAAACACACACACAGGGAAGATCTAGATAAAAATAGAGACATGGGTGCCTGGTACCAAGAAGGTTACAAGGGAACTAGGATAAATGTTAAGGAGGACCCCCTCCTTAGAAGGAGGGGGTCCTCTGCCCCCCTGTAGCATATGAAGTATGTTCATAAACATATATCAGATTAATTTTAATAATTTTAATAATTAACTTTTATATTAATATTGATAAATTTTATTTATTTATTAAAATTAATTTCTGATTAGAAAGGGGCACCACTTTGTTTTAGACAAGTCCAGTGGTGTAAAGTAACGAATTACAAATACTCTCATTACTGTAATTGAGTATTTTTTCTCAGGAATTGTACTTTATTAAGTAGTTTAAAAACAGTGTACTTTTACTTGTACTTGAGTACATTTTTAGTGCTGTATCGGTACTTTTACTGCACTATTTTCCCTCAACCTGCAGTCACTACATTGTTTATTTTTTTTTTCCTGTCAATGATGATTGGCTAAGGAGAATAATCAGTCCAGTGATTCCCGTCCAATCAAATCGCGCATAGAAAACTTGCATCAGACAGACTTCAAAACACCTGGCGCCAATTTAGTTTAATCATGGAGGAGGCGGAGGAAGAACGTGTGGTGGATGCTTTAACATGCAGTAACTCAAATACAGCACTTTAGCATCCTTGGCCGTACCTGAAGGAGCTTTTTACAATGAAGGCGAAGAAGGGCAATTGTGTCGTTATGTCATGCCTACTTTGCTTGCCCAGACCGGTTGAAATATCAGCATTCAAGAGTTCTTCCTCTAATTTAAAAAAGCACATCGAGGTAAGATTTCATATTTGCTAAGTATCATATCTTAAATATTTATGTTAAATTGTATAATAAACGTCACAAATATAGTGTGGGGGGCATAAATAAAACTGTTAGGTTTTATGAGCCAATGTGAATTAGGGATGCACCGAATGTTTCAGGGGGGTGCACGTGGCAGAGTGGTTAGCACTCCTGCCTCACAGCAAGAAGGTCGTGAGTTCAAAACCCGGCCGACCCAAACATTCTCGGCCGACTCCGGTCTTTCTGTGAGGAGTCTGCATGTCCTCCACGTGTTACAGTGGGTTCTCTTCGGGTACTCCGGCTTCCTCCCACCGTCCAAAGACATGCATGTTCAGGTTAATTGACAACTCTAAAGTGTCCCTAGTGAATGAATGTGAGAGTGAATGGTTGTCTGTCACTGTCTGTCTCTAAATGTCAGCCCTGCGACTAACTGGCCACTGTCCAGGGTGTACCCCGCCTCAGGCCCAAAGCTGCTGGGATAGGCTCCAGTCACCCGCGACCCCTAACGGGACTAAGCGGTAGAAAATGAATGAATGAACGAATGTTTCAGGCAACCGAAATTATTCGGCCAAAAACAATTGTGTTAGCGATTACCAACCAGCTTGGAGTGAAGGCACGGTCATTTTATTAATGCAGCAGTATGGACGTGTTCGAGAAGACGCAAAAATCATCACAAGCAACGACTGCTTAATAAGACTATCTCGTCAGTCGTCGTTATTGATGAGAAGAGGGAGCGGGGTTGTTGCTGGTTATACTGTAGGCCTATGTATAATGACTTAAATCGCAAAATGGCTTTAAACCGCTACTAAATACACTGCAGAATACAATGCGCAATTTGAATGTAAAAGAGAACGACACTGTTATAAAGCTACATATTTATTTCACAGGGTATAAGGTGGAATAAGTCACAGCATAATACTCACTACTCCCTACTCTTGAGTACTTTTGAAGGGGCTACTTTTTACTCGTACTTTGAGTGGTATTTAGGACAGGTACTTTTACTCCACTCACATAAGTAATAGTACTTTTACTTGAGTATGATTTTTCAGTACTCTTCCCACCACTGGACAAGTCCAAAGAAACTGTTTAATCTAGTCTCATTAATATAGTCTCAAACATGTCTTTTATGGAATTTTATTAACAATTACACAAATGAACAATGAATAAAATGATTAGATTAGATTAGATTAGATTCAACTTTATTGTCACTGCACATGTAAGGTACAAGGCAACGAAATGCAGTTAGCATCTAACCAGAAGTGCAATAAGCAGTAAGTACAGAATATACAAGGTCTATAATGTATATGTATGTACAATAACTATACAAATAAGTATTATGGACATAATTGACAGATTTTAAATACTATAAGCATGATATACAGGTAGGTGTACTATGAACATACTATACAGATGGATTATGTAAAAGTGTATGTACACTATAGGCAGAACTATGAACATATGAACATAATTTACACTCGTGCAATGGACAGTACAGTGCATAGAAAATATTACAGTATGCGAATGGATGTAGTGCAAGTAATAACAAGTTTTCTGTTTGCTTGTTGTGAATAATAGATAAATCAGTCAGACGCAGTGGTTATGTGGGGGAGGAGTCTGTGTGTGTGGTGGTGTCAGAGGGCAGAGTTCAGTAAGGAGACAGCTGTAGGGAAAAAGCTGTTCCTGAATCTTGTGGTCCTTGTCCGGAGGCTCCTGAAGCGCCTCCCGGAGGGCAGGAGGTTAAACAGTCTATGGTCAGGGTGAGAGGAGTCCTTAAGAATGCTGCGAGCTCGACGTAGACAGCGTTTCCTCTGGATGTCCTCAATAGCAGGAAGTGGTGTCCCTGTGATGCGCTGGGCAGTTTTCACCACCCTCTGCAGTGCTTTGCGGTCAGCCACTGAGCAGTTTCCATACCAGACTGTGATGCAACTGGTCAGGATGCTCTCGGCTGAAGACAGCTGGTTCTTCTTCAGTGTCCTGAGGAAGAAGAGGCGCTGGTGAGCCTTCTTGACCAGGCTGGAGGTGTTTGTGGTCCAGGACAGTTCCTCCGAGATGGTGATTCCCAGGAACTTGAAGCTGGAGACACGTTCAACAACCATACCATTAATGTGGATGGGGTCATGCGTGCCTCCTTTTTTCTTCCTGAAGTCCACAATGAGCTCCTTTGTCTTAGTGGTGTTAAGGAGCAGGTTATTGTCAGCGCACCATGTGGCCAGGTGCTGTACCTCTTCCCTGTAGGCAGTCTCATCGTTGTCTGTGATGAGGCCAATCACCGTGGTGTCGTCTGCAAACTGATGGAGTTGGATCCATGCACAGGCTTGCAGTCGTAGGTGTAAAGGGAGTAAAGGAATGGGCTCAGCACACAGCCTTGTGGTACGCCAGTGTTGAGTGTGATGGTGGTGGAGTGGGTGTAGCCTGACCGAACATGCTGAGGCCTGTTGGTCAGAAAGTCCATAATCCAGTTGCAGAGGGAGGTGTTAATGTCCAGGTCTCCAAGTTTTGTGGTCAACTTGGAGGGAATGACGGTGTTAAATGCTGAACTGAAGTCAACAAACAACATCCTAACATATGTGTTGTTATTGTCCAAGTGTGTGAGTGCAGAGTGCAGCACTGTGCATACTGCATCCTCTGTGCTCCTATTTCTGCAGTAGGCAAATTGGTGTGGGTCCAGTGTGGGTGGGAGGCAGTCTTTGAGGTGTGCTAGGACCAGTCGTCAAGCACTTCATAATGATGGGAGTGAGTGCTACGGGCGATAATCATTCAGGCACATTGGGGAGGAGTTTTTGGTACTGGCACAATGGATGTGGACTTAAAACATGTTGGCACAGTTGCTTGGGTGAGGACAGGTTGAAAATGTCTGTGAAGACCCCTGCAAGCTGCTCAGCACATGCCCTAAGCACACGTCCAGGAATGCCATCCGGGCCTGCAGCCTTGCGTGCGTTGATCCGGCTCAGTGCAGTGTGGACATCTGTGGAGGTGAGTTTGAGAGGTTGGTGGTCTGCTGAGGGTGAGATTTTGGTGGCCGTCTCCTTGCTGTCGCTATTGAAGCGAGAATAAAAGTCATTTAGCTCGTTCAGGAAGGAGACGTCCGTGACCGTTGGAGTGGAGTTGCCTGACTTGTAGTCACTGATGACCTGGATGCCCTGCCACATGCGCCGGGGTCAGAGTTAGAAAGATGTTCCTCTACCTTCAGCTTGTAGCGGTGCCTTTTTGATGCCCCTTTTCAGGTTAGCCCTGGATTTACTGTAGGCCTGAGCGTCATCTGACCTGAAGGCAGTGTCGCGGGCTTTCAGCAGAAGTCGCACCTCCTTGTTCATCCATGGCTTCTGATTAGGGTATGTTATTATCTGTTTTTCGGTTGTAACACTGTCAATGGTGAAGTTGATGTGATCCAGTACAGAGGAGGTGTAGATATCAATGTCCGTGTGAGAGCCACAGGCAGCCTGAGAAGCAAAAATACTCCAGTCAGTGTGTTGAAACCTGTCCTGAAGTAAAGAGTCTGCTTCAGTTGGCCACACTTTGATGGTCTTCACTGATGGCTTCACACGATTGATGAGGGGTGAATACTTGTGAGTGCGTGAGAAACAAAGAAAGGTGACCAGACTGTCCGAGGTGGGGGAGGGGGTTCGCGATGTAAGCTCCATTAATGTTTGTGTATACATGATCCAAAGTTTTGTCTCCTCTGGTGTGGCAGGAAACATGCTGGTGGAATTTGGGGAGCACTGTCTTTAATTTGCAGTGATTAAAATCACCTGCGACAATAAAAGCAGCCTCTGGGTGAGCAGTCTGTTGTTTACTAATGGCTGCATGAAGTTCGTTCAAAGCAAGCTTGGCATTAGCATCCGGTGGAATATAGACTGCGGTTATTATGGTGGAAGTGAACTCCCGTGGCAGATAAAAAGGTCTGCATTTAACCATGAGAAACTCTAGGTTAGCTGAGCAGTGTCTCCCAACAATGACAGTGTTCGTACACCAAGCTTTGTTGACATAAATGCACAATCCACCACCTCTTGTCTTACCGGAGTCCTCTGCTGTTCTATCTGCCCGGAGCGTGTAGCGCCCGGCTAGTACAATAGCATTATTGGGTACGTTGCTGTGTAGCCATGTTTCTGTGAAAACCATGACATTGCAGTTCAAAAGTCTCTTACTGTTGGTGATGCGAAGTTGTAACTCATCCATTTTGTTCACCAGTGACCGCACATTAGCAAGGAAAATGCTGGGTAAAGAGAGCCGGAGTGGTGTTAGCTTTAGCTTAGCTCTTAGACCTCCGCGCTTCCCCCGCCTTTGTTTACGATCTCGACGCCGCCTGCGAGCACTTCCGCCCGGCCGGGTAGAGTGTTTAGCATCGGGTGTTCTGACGATCTCAGGGATGAGTAGAAGATTGGTGATAAAACTGTTGGAAAAGTCCTCACCGATATCCAAAAGCTCCTGTCGGGTGTAGGATGTCAAAGCAAAACTGTTCAGTACGAACAGACCCGAGATGAGCAGGAATAAAACTGCAAAATTGCAAAAACTGGAGAGACGCTGAGCCTCGCAATGTGTACGCGCCGCCATCTTGGTTCTTAGCCAAATGATGGGAACATGGAAAGGATTGACACAACAAGGGATAAACACAGGGATAAACATTTTCTTTCAGAGGGTATTGTGAACCCAGGAATGTTTATATATGTTAATCTAGATTATTGAAACTTAACAAAAGGGGAATTTGAGGGAAGCAGCTTGGTCTACCAAGACAGTGCTTGACAGACTACGTTTTTATGCCGCCAGGCTTTGTGTGTGCCACGTGCAAAACTCACTCTGGTCTTGGGATCGGTGCAGGGATGAGGCGTTGAGGCGGAAACGTTCTGTTGAAGCTAGTTAGCTTTGACAGTAGCAGACTTCCAGATAGCGGGAAAAATTAAGTCTTTAAAATTAAACTGTGACTCACTGGAAAAATAGTCTTAGAGGTCGACTTTCACTGGTTCAAACATGCTTCTGCGAGTGCTCGTTTGGTGAGCAGGCATGGTCTTTAAAAATAAAAAGGCAAAATGACTTCCGTCTGTAACAGGCTTGGAGGAAGCATTTTAGCAGCTGCTTGCAGGAGGAAAAAAGTTGTGTTGCAAGCTAGGCTTGCAGGCTTTACACAAAGAAATTCTACTCGTTTTCACGAGGCCCGAAGCTTTGGGAAGTATCTAGGAACGGAACCTCCTGGGCGGTCCCGGTGGACCGCGGCAGAGAGAAGACAAGAAGAGCTGCAAGAGCGGAAGGGCAAGAGAGAGATTTTTGGCTGACTGCCAGGTTTTATCACCTTCAGGCCGGGGGCGCGTCCTATGCTCTCTTCCGGCGGAAGGGCGTAACTCTGGGAAGTTAAACTAAAGTTTAAAAGGTGTAAACTAAGTTTTACAAACATTCCTTGCTTTGCGATGTATTTGTTGGGTTTTCCATAAAACACACAAAACATTCGTACTGGTAAGATTGTACAGAGAAAATGTAAAACAACACAATATCTTAATACATTTTCCTTTAATGAAATAAACACACAAAAACGTCCTTGACGAGGGGATAGAGTCATTCGTCCATTTGAACACTAGGTGGTAGTGTTTGACCATTGTAGAAGTCTATTTTCAAAGACATTCAACATGTCCATTGGGGAAAGAGAAATGTCCTGGGGAAAGCTGAATCAACAACTTTATCTCCAAGAATTTATGGTTAAAAAGACATGGCCCCCATGTTCTGTCCTGGTCCTGAATCACCTTTGACCTGGTGCCTGGTAAGTTCCAATCCTTATGAAAGCAAAAGCAAAGTCATTAATAACATTTCCTGTCCTTAACAAAACACTTTGGCCGTCCTTTTATCTGAAAGAAAACAGTGTTAACCAAGTCTTCTTCCGGGCTTCAGATACAAGCTTGTCTCTGAAGGACTCTGGCAATGATGGAAAGCCAATCCATGGGGAATTTCGAAGACTTGCAACAGATGTTACTGTGTGGGTGGAATTCTGGAGACTGATCTGCTACAGTAAAGTTTACGTAAAGAATAAAATGTCTCAAGAGATAACTAAAGTGCCAGTTTGTACATGGGTTTAGTACCATGCAATTCATGAGCCGTTAATTTAGCGGAGGTACAATAAAAAGCAGTCCAGCTGCAAGTAAAAAAAAATTAAAAAGGGTATTTTTGGTTTTACAACAAATGTGAAAAAAAAACAGAGTATGTGAATTGGGAAATTGTAATTATATTGAACTGTGTATTGTGAACAGAAAGTTCAAAGTAATTGTTTACTGTACACATTACATTTTATTGCTTGATTGTGATATAAGAAACAGCGGTTAAAGGTGATTATTAAAAATACATGATTGTATTAATAAAAATATGGCAGAAGCGAGGCAAAGAGAAACTTCACTGTCGCCTGTCTCATCATTTTCCTGTGTTTTACAGGAACATTTAATCTGCCCAACAGGTCCAGAACCTGGGTCTGTTACAGATTCTTGGTGGCCCATGCAGGATTGGTTCCTCATCAATGGAACTGATCCTCACTCAACAAACCTGCTGAAGAGCTGACTGAGAGAGCAGATGTAAAGCGGAGCTGCTATCCACCGAGAGAAGAGATCCTGCTGAGAGTGACCTGTTGCAGAGCGCTGGTGTCTACTGATGGCGGACACTGAGAGGAAGAACCTGCTGCTTGTTGCTTCAAATGTGGCAGGGATCCTTGAGTTGTCAAGTGGAGACACAGAAGGATGCTTTGAGTATATCAACTCTTTCATGTACAGTAAGACATTGTTAGAAGCAGAGGACAGTTGGATGGGAGAGTTGCTGGCTTTAAAGGACATGTTAGATGACCTCCTACATCCATCTAGTGGTCAGATGGCTGCAGTTGAGACAACTGTGGCAGTGTCACAACAAGTCCCTGCCTCCCCTCTATCTTAAGGGGAGGGGAGGGGAGGCCATTCAGGGTTTAGTGGCAAATCCCACAGTACAACCTACTCAAGAGGTGTGCACCTCACAAGGTAGTGCCAGACCTCCTGTTAACCCTCTAGTTTCCCTCCGAGACCTACCTTACCTGTCAAGGTGTGACTTTAAGGTGCAGGGGGGCCAGATCGGTTATCACACTTCTAAAATTAGCTACAACACTGTTTGCAGGCAGATGGAGGAAGTCTAAGGGCGTACTCACACTAGGCACGGTTGCCATGAACCGGGCCCGAGTACGATTGTCCCCCCTCCACACTCCCCCTCTGGCCTGCACTCACATAGGGTTTCAGCATTCGTGCCGGAGCACGCCACGTCCATTATGGTGCGAGCGGTTTCGGGATAAACAGGAAGAGCGGCGCTCTCTGAACACAACGGAGTCCATCGCTCTGTTTTATTTGTGGATAATTTTGTGTCGTTTGGTACACGGTGGTCCACAGCCCTCTCACAGCCTGTTGTTAAACAGATTTAGTGGCGCGAAAATTTTCACGTGTCGTGCTGCTCGTATGAGGAGGTTTGCAAGGTACCAGCTGAAGTGCAGCAAGGACTTTGCAGCTTTGATTACGGACTACAGTTCCCGTACATCGACATGGTAAGAATTAATATAATGAAATGTCATTGAATACAATTGAAAAGTGTATTGTGAAATTTGAAATACAATATGTGTATAATGTTTTTTTGTAATTACGACAGTAGCGTTCTAAAGGTAATAATCATGTAACTTAATATAATTTGCTGGTTAATATTAGCTACATTCTTGTATTTAGACACCCGTATTCAACGGGACACATAACTGTTATGTATGCACTGGAGTAGTAGTTTGTTGTTTATTTAATTTCACTTCAAAGTGCTGTAAGGTAATTGTGTATGCATAAACTATATACAGTTAACAATATTTTTCCATTCTGCTGCAGGACCATATGGATTCGGCAGAGATCTGCTGTGTGGTGGCAGCATGTTCTCAGCAGCTGGACAGACTGTGAGTGGAAGGCTAATTTCAGAATGAGAAGGACATCATTCTTGCAGTTGTGCAACAGCCTGCAGCCGCACCTTCAAAGACAGACCACTTCATTCAGAAAACCAGTGCCCTTGGACCAACGTGTTGCAATATGCATATGGAGACTGGCCACAAATGTAGAGTTCAGAACCATCTCCCATTTATTTGGGATTGGTCAGTCAACTGCTGTTAGCATTACCAACCATGTAGCCTCTGCAATTGTGAAAAATTTGCTTTCCCTTTTCACATAACACAACCATATGCAGTGGTGAAACAAAATAGGCTACCTTGTGTGTGTGGTGTATAATTTATGGAAGTGTGTGGTATATATTGTAGAGGTTCAAGGTCGAATTATAAAGTGTAGAGGTTTGAGGTAGTGTTAGGTTAAAGTGCATAGTAAATATATTCAAGATTCAAAGATTCAAAGTGTTTATTGTCATGTGTACAGACAGAAAGCATGTTTCCCTATACAATGAAATTCTTACTTTGCCGTCCACAGTAAAATGTCACACAATTAAGTAAAAATAAAAAAAATAAGACAAATATACAAGTAATAATAATGGAAGTATACCAAAAAAAAAATACAAATATACAAAAAGTGTAAAGTGTAGTAAGGTGAGGTAGTGCAGTTGTGATGGTGTAAAGTGACGTGTAAAGTAAAGTTGTGATTATAAAGTAAAGTGAGGTAGTGCAGTAGGTAAACAATTGTTCATGTAATGTTGTGATTGTGATTGTAGACTCCTATCTGCTGTTTAGGAGTCTTATGGCAGAGGGAAAGAATGAGTTCTTCATTCTGGAAGTCCTGCATTTCACACTTCTGTACCTCCGTCCTGAGGGTAGAAGTGTGAACAGACCATGTTGTGGGTGGGAGGGGTCTTTGAGGATGGAAGCAGCTCTTCTGTGGACTCTGCGGTGGTAGATGCTCTGCAGAGAGGGCAGTGGAGTCCTGGTGATCTTCTGCAGTCTTCACCACTCTCTGCAGGCGTTTGCGGTCCATGACAGAAGTGCTGCCGTACCACACAGTGATGCAGCTGGTCAGGACACTCTCAATGGTGCAGCTGTAGAAGTTGCTGAGGATCTTGGGCGACATGCCAAACTTCCTCAGCCTCCTCAGAAAAATACAGCCGCTGTTGAGCCTTCTTGACCAGCTGCGTGATGTGAGGTGTCAAGTGAGGTCCTCATTGATGTGGACACCCAAGTATTTGAAGTTGCTCACCCTCTCCACTTCAAGTTCCCGGATGAACAGTGGCTGAGGCGTTCTCCTCTCCCTCCTCATGTCCACTATCATCTCCTTTGTCTTGTCCGTGTTGAGGGTGAGGTTGTTGTCTTCACACCATGACACCAGACTGGCCACCTCCCTCCTGTAAGCTGCCTCGTCACCGCCAGCGTCGTCCTATCACTGGTGTCGTCAGCAAACTTCAGGATGATGTTGTCCTTGTGAGGCGACACAGTCGTAGGTGTACAGGGTGTAGAGGATGGGGCTGAGTACACAGCCCTGTGGAGTACCAATGTTTGTGATGGTGTATATTAAACAACTTCTGAAAGCAAATAAGAGTATTAACAACAACAACAGCCTCATCCTGGCTTCAAATACCCCGCACAGAAGACGTTAGATTCATGAGTTTGTTTGGACAAGACCTCAGTCCCATATGCCTGAGAGAAACCTGCCCTGGTGCATAGACACTGCAAGACTGGGTGTTACATGATGAAATGTTATGATTAAAATACATTTTTCATTTACATTTTCACTTCACTTTTTCTCCAACACATAATAGCAAAGAATAATCATGAACTGAATTGTCAACTTTGTCAATTCTTTTAACATGCCAAGGGGAATGAATGTATTGTAATGACTTTACTGTAGCCCAATGATAAAGATGTAATATGTTGTCATTAAAGTACACTTTTAAACCAAGGAGAACAGGCACAGATGATTTACACTTTGGAAGCAAAAGTTAAATTTACAACTTAGGTAAAGCCTAAATCAAGTCTAAGTGCATTACCACATTGCAACATGCATAAAATGAACGGTCTGCAGACTAGCATTTAGAGAAAATAACACGTATGTACATTAAGAATCCAAAGAGTGACATTTCCCCTGTCGTGAAAAACACTAGTATTGCCAGAATCAAAGAGAGTGTAGACTTGAGTTTTCCACACCAGACTAGTGTAAATGTCAGCACAGCTATAAATAATCCACTCAAGTACAGATTCAAGTTGTTTTGGAGCGTCGCATGGAGCGTCGCAAAACCGTGACGTCACGCGTCCTGTTCCATGCTCCAGCACGGTTGGCGCTCACACTACATGCGAACCGCGCCCGAGCCCAACTAACCGTGCTCTGGCCCACCTCTTCCAAGCGGGCCAGGGCCGGGTTAATCGAGCAGCGCCGGGCACGGTTCGGAGCACTCACACTAGTCAAACGAACCGCGCTTTGGTGGTCAAACGCGCTCGGGCACGGTTCAAACTGGCTAGTGTGAGTAGGCCCAAAGAGTCAGAGATTGTGAGGGGTGTGCTGAAGATCATTAAACCTGGAGATTTCAAGGGCATGTTAGTTAACAAAGATGACATGACAGTTGCTGAGCTAAAAGAATTTCTGCAGTCACATCTCGGTGAGAGGAACAGTACAGAGTTGTTCCAGGAGCTAATCTGCGCAAAACAGAAAGAAAATAAAACAACACAACAATTCCTCTATTGTGTGATTGGTTTAAAACAAATAATTATTTTCTTAAAAGTCTAAAAAGTCAGAATCAGAGAATAAACAACAGAAACAGTTCAAGGTGTCTTCTTGCATACAGTCTATCAGGGCATTGGGCACAAGGATAATGACATCAGAAGAGAACTCAAGCCTTTACTTGCAGATCAAACTGTCAGTGACGAGACAATCTTAAAACATATCATGAAAGTAACCAACGAAGAAAGTGAGCGTCGTCGTAGGCTCGGTTCCACACAACGACAAAAAAACGCTAATGCTCATGTCGCACATGTGGACGAAGCGAAAGCAAAACAGACAAAAAAAGAGACTATAGACCAGAAACCCAGTGCAAAAGGATCATTCCAGCAATGCACCCAAGTCACCTGCAACTCAGAGACTGTATGCTTGTGCTAAGTGTATACAGGCCGGTTCCCAGAACTGCAACCACTGCTTCTCATGTGGCGAAGAAGGCCACAGAGCAAAAGGCTGCTTAAAGCGCTCAAAGCAGCAGGGAAACGAGAGCCGGTTGCTGCAGAGGGACAAGCGGTAACCGGGACAACGCCTAAATCCCACCTTGACACAGAAACTGCATCAAAGTCAATAGTGAACCACACCAAAGCAAAACGGACATTCAAGAAAAAGACCAAAGAGACTCTTAAAGCCACAGTGGTTAGCCATGAGCCAATAGTAGTAGGGAATAGGGAAGAAAGCAAGAACAAAGTGTCCCCTTAATGGTTTAACTGTTAGTGCTCTTGTAGACACTGGGGCTCAGGTTAGCTTGACTGACAGGGCTTGAATAAATAAGTATATTGCAGATGTTAGTGTCCGCCTAATATCAGAGCTAATGGAGTTAATGCAGTATGAATGAATGAAGTGCCGAAAATCTATGCTGTTAATGGGGAACGGGTACCTTTTGATGGGTGGGTTATTTTAACTGTGAACCTGGCAATGAAGACCCAGAACTCTCACTGAATGTGCTTTTCTTAGTCAGTCGCAGCCGTTAGAAACACCACTAATAGGTTTTAATGTAGTGGAAGTACTGATTCAAGGTAGTCCTGAGCAGGCAGCGTCTAACCTAGCTAAGCTACTGGGGGGAGCATTTTCTATTCCACTCGATGATGCACAAGGCCTGGTGCATTTCATCCAGACCCGTAAACAGAACACTGCTCACGGGCGCGTAAGATTGAGGTACAAGGACACAGTAATCCCTGCAAGCAGTACTACCTGGGTTAAGTGTAAAACCACACTTCAGCTCAACCCCAGTGTGTCTTTTGTTTTATTTTAGCCTGAAGAGAGTTGCGCCCAGTTACAACAGTTAGGACTAGGTGAGGGCCTCCTTGAGATCCAGCTCGGTAAAACACCTTATGTAACTGTGCCACTAGTAAATCATACCAAACATGATATTGTCTTAGCCAGAAAGTCTGCTATAGGCAGTATCCAGCCAGTAAAGAAAGTGATTGAGACTGATTCATTAGTTGACAAAGACATTAAAGCCACTGTTGCCCAAGCAGAAACACAGTCTCTACAGAGTTTGTGGCAACCCCAGTAGATTTGAGCCATCTTGAGAAAGAACAACAAGAGACAGTAGCAAAGTTGCTGTACATGGAGTCAGCAGCTTTTGCAACGGATGCTGATGATATCGGCTGCATCCCCAGCTTGCAAAGATGTCCCTCAAAGACATCCCTGTACAAAAAGCTTAATCCTTTGTGCCGAAGCCTTTGTTTTCTGAAGTAAAAGAGTACATTCAGGACCTCCTAGCTAAAGGGTGGATTGTTAAATCAAAATCTCCTTATGCAGCTCCCGTTGTTTGCGTCTGCAAAAAGTACGGCTCGTTACACCTTTGCATAGACTACCGCCTGCTGAACCAGAAAACCATCCCTGATAAGCACCCTCTCACTTGGATCTAAGACCTAACTGACATCTTGAGGGGGCACTCATGGTTCAGTATTCTCAATCAGGGCAAGGCATACCACCAGAGATTTATGGCAGAGGGCTCACGTCACCTTTCAGCCTTCGTCACTCCCTGAGGGCTCTATGAGTGGGTGCGAATACCCTTCGGCCTCTCGAACGCACCTGCCGCCTTCCAAAGAAGTATGGTGGAAATGTTAAGTTCACTCAGAGACAATCGCTGTATTCCATACTTGGATGACATTTTGTGTTATGCACCATATTTTGAAGAACAGGTTGAGTTTGTCAGACAGGTTTTAAAAGCACTCCGAAGTCATGGTGTTAAGCTGAGACCGACAAAGAAAATGTGAATTGTTTCGCAGAGAAGTAAGATATGTAGGCCGCCTTGTATCAGCTGAGTGTGTGAGAACATAGAGGCAGTTCAGTCACTAAAGACAAAGACACCCCAAACTGTCGGTGATGTAAGGCGCCTACTAGGCTTTCTGAGCTATTATCGCAGCTACATACAGGACTTTTCTCGCATTGCAAAGCCTGTTTTTGAACTGTTGAAATGAAAGTCAAACCAGGTATGTCAATACACCAGTCCCGCCAGCCAAAGACAAAAGGGCCCCTGTAGAGTGGACTAATGAACACCAACAAGTACTTGAACAGTTGATTGACATGCTCATAAGCCCTCAAGTCTTGGCCTACCCTGATTTAAACTTACCTTTCTGCCTCCACACAGACGCCTCATAGCAGGGCTTAGGTGCTGTTCTGTACCAACTCCAGGATGGGAAGCTAAAAGTCATCGGGTATGGGTCCAGGACACTTTCACCAGCTGAAAGGAACTATCGTCTCCACAGTGGAAAGTTAGAGTTTCTTGCACTCAAATGGGCAGTGTGCGAACGCTTTTGAGACTACCTCTACTACGCCCCTTACTTTTACTACAGTGGCATCAAAAAGTATCTGAAGCCCTTGGAATTTCTCACATTTCTGCTAGGGCTGTGTTGAAAAAATCGATTCACCAATTCTGAATCGATTTTCATATTAATTTCTAAAGATCGATTCGTAACTCAGAGGATCGATTTAATATCAGGCCTAAATATTCCCCGTGAATTTTAATTTGCCGCGTAATTCATGCATGCGCGCGAGGTGAAAGGACATTAAAACAACGAACATGGCTGCTTTGAAAACTCCAGAAACGCTAACCCTGTCTGTACCAGACAGTAAAAGATGGTGTAATGTGTAAGCTTAAGACCGCAGAGAGGGTGGGCATTACGAGTGACACCTGGACATCCGTATCTACGGAATCTTACATGAGTGTGACAGCACACTACATAGACGAGCTCTGGAACCTGGTGTCTTACGTTCTGCAGACAACCGACGTTCAAACGGACCATCGCTCTGTCAGTCTAGCTGAAATGTTAACTAAAGCTATGGAGGAGTGGGGGCTGCTGAGTAAAGACCCAGCCATAGTCACTGACAACGCGGCGAATATGATCCGTGCGGTTGAGATTACGGGACTAACCCACGTCGGCTGCTTCGCGCACATAATCAACCTGGCCTCGCAAGCTGGTCTCAAACTGCCGAATGTTGCACGCCTTCTTGGGAGAGTAAGGACGTGGAGGGGTGAAAAACTCCTGCTCTGACTGCAGCTGGGAGGGGGCTGCTGCGCGAGGACTGGGCCGCCTGTGAGTGCTTTGGGATGGGGGTGGGGCCCGCGGCAGCACCCGCGGCAGCACCCGCTGCTCATTGATTAGACTAAGAACGATGTGTGCTTTCACTTAAGAGAGTCTCCAAAAGTCTCCAATAACTCCAGAAAAAGTCGCTAGATTGTCGCTAGAGGGGTCTGAAACTCATAAATATAGCGACAAAGTCGCTAAGTTGGCAACACTGAGTAAGGCACATTGCAAAGTTCTTTCATCGCACTACTGCTGATATACCTCTGCGTCCTCTGTCGTCTACACCAGTACAAGTTTGTGAAAGCAGTTGTATCAACACTCTGGAAGGGGGATTGTTCTTTACAACCATCAATACTCCATTAATTTGCAGTTGAATGTCTATAATAATAGTATCAATATGTTGCATAACTACAGTCCTCTAATTCAGGTAACAGCTGGAAAAAAATGCTTTCTTCAAAAACACTTATCTAAATCTCGAAGATCGGATCGGATTGAATCGAATCGAATAATGATAATCGATTCGAGATCTTGAGAATCGGAATCGAATCGATTCTTGAAATTTGAATCGAAACACAGCCCTAATTTCTGCATAAAATCACCAGAGGCGGACTTACCATTAGGCAAGGGTAGGCAATCGCCTAGGGCCCCGAACATGCAAGGGCCCCAACAAGCAGCCCCTTCCCAACTACTATTGCACTTCTTGTTATGATTTTATATTTATAGAAACAATTTAATTTACAATTAAAAAACACCTAAAACATTTACAGAGTCGTTGGTCTATACTGCCCCCCCTCTCAATACTACAATGGACTATTCCATTCCACGACAGGCTTCACATTCTGTGTTAGTTTGAGTGAGATAGCAGGAATCAAGATGAAGCGGAGTTATCCGAGCGGAGCAGATAAAAGAAAGAAGTGCAAGGAAGCAAAAAAATACATTGCCACGTTGCCAAAACTGACAAATTTCTTCACGGCGACGGCGTCATGTACTTCAGCTGCTGCTAATGAGATTGAGAAAGAAGAGGACGAGGAGAGGATAGCAGAGGAGTAGGAGGACATACAGCCCGTGACAGAACTGGCAATTTCAAGTAATGAGGTGTAGTATTGTGCTAAATAATCACAGTCACAGAGCACACGCATTTAAAACCTGGTTTAAGAGAGATTGTTTACCCTGAATGTTCAAAAGACGGGACGTATTTTTTCCAATTATAAAGCCTTCTGAATCCGGGTATATGTTATGAACACTAGCTAGCTAATCTGATTAGCTAGCTAGTGTTCATAACATATACCCGGATGTTAACGGACCACGATTTATTGAGGATTATTAAGGTGTAAATAAGCCGCCAAACATCACAACCTAATAATAAGCAAAACTGTTTATCTGTCATACTAAACTGACAATCAGCTCGGTTAAAATTATTATTATTCATATTCAAAATAGTAATTTTTTAAAAATTCAGTGGGTGCGGCTTATTTTCAGGTGAGCTCAATAAATCACAATCGCAACCAGTTATATTTTAAAGATGTTTGGCTGTTGTTTAGCATACAGAGAACAAACAATATTGTTACACGTGTTAACTAACAGTTTTTGAGTAATTCAGTGTAACAAAATAATGTCTGTTTTCTCTTTCAGCCTGGGATTGAGCCTGACAATACAGTGCATGAAGGTGTATTGCACGATGAAGGTGTATTGCACGATGACCCTGGATTGTGGCCAATGCATATGAATGACAGAGAGAGGTGTGATATTGTTAAAAAGGGGCCTGTCCAGATTTTCCAATCACATTTTCCAAAAAATCCGGATGGCAGAAGATTTAATAGTAACCATTACTACATCTACATGAAAAATGGAGAGAGGATCAACAGGTCATGGCTTGTGTATAGCCAAGCAAACAACACTGTTGTATGCTTTGCATGCCGATTGTTTGGAGGTGGAAAGTCACAATTGAGCTCAACTGGTTACAATAATTGGAAAAATCTCCAAGCCATCCTTAAACAACATGAGAGGTGTGAAGAACATGTCACACACATGAAAAGATGGCAAACACTTCATGAAAGACTGGTCACAAACACAGCCATTGATCAGAGGACCCAAGATCTCAGAAATGCTGAGGTTACTCGTTGGAAGGAAATTTTAAAAAGGTTAGCTGCTATTGTGATACATCTTGCAGAGCGAAATCTTGCATTTAGAGGGCACAGAGAAAAATTATATGAACATGGCAATGGCAACTTCTTGGGGCAAGTAGAGTTAATGGCCCAATTTGACCCCTTTATGAAGGAGCATCTTCGACGAATACAGGAGAAAGAGATTTCTGATACATATCTGAGTCACAGAATACAAAGTGAGTTCATAGCACTAATCGGACAGTGTATCACTGATGCCATTGTGGAGAAAGTCAAGAGGGCAAAATACTATGCAGTCATCATGGACTGCACTTCAGATGTTAGCCACGTTGAGCAGCTCTCTGTGGTATTGCACATTGTAAATTGTGAGCTTTCAAAGGGTGTTTCAATCCATGAACACTTTGTGGGATTTCTCATTGCGGAGGACACTACTGGTAAAGGCCTACTTGACCTTTTTTTAGGACACATGGAAAAATTATGCTTAGACATCTCTGATCTCCGGGGTCAGTCTTATGACAACGGATCTAACATGCAGGGAAAAAAACATGGAGTCCAGAAGAGAGTCCTAGAAATTAACAGCAAAGCACTGTGTGTTCCATGTGGCAGCCACACCCTAAATCTTGTGGTTGGTGATGCTTCCAAGTCTTCTGTAATATCCCTAAACTTCTTTGGCTTATTGCAAAGGCTATACACTCTGTTCAGTTCCTCTGTTCACCATTGGGCGATTCTCCAGCAGCATGTGAAAGGGTTCTCTATCAAGGCTTTGTCCACAACACGATGGGAATGTCGTGTAGAGGCTGTGAAGGCTGTGCGATACCAACTGCCAGAAATTGCGAATGCCTTAACTGCACTCAAGGAATACGCAAAGGAGAAGAAAGATGCAGAGTGTAGCTCAAGTGCTGAAAGCATCCACAAAGATGTGACAAAATGGTCTTTCATGGTGAGTACGGTTGTTTGGTATAATGTGTTGTATCACGTAAACAGAGTCAGTAAGATCTTGCAGAGCCCCACTGTATCAATCGAGACTGTAAGGAGAGAGATCTTGTCAGTGTCAGATTTTCTTAAACAGTTCAGAGAGAGTGGATTTAATGCAGCAAAGACGGATGCCAGGGAAATAGCTGAACGCGTCTTGAGGTGGAGATGACCTGGCCTAAGGTGAGGCAGAAAAAAACAAAGAGGCAGTTTGATTATGAGGGAAGAGAGGAGACACTCTCCACTACAGAGGAGCTCTTCAGACGAGAGTTTTTTCTCCATCTAGTTACATTTACATTTACATTTAGTCATTTAGCAGACGCTTTTATCCAAAGCGACTTACAAGTGAGGATAACAATGGAAGCAATTTTAACAACACAAGGTACAAAAGCATATGTGCACAAAAACTAGTCAGTTTAAACCCAGCGCAGTACGATGCTAAGGATAAGAGAATTTTTTTTTTTTTTTTTTTTTTTAGAAAGGAATCGATAGAAAGGAAGTAGGGCTCAGTGTTTGTCAGTCAGGTGTTGTGGAAGAGATGTGTTTTCAGGTGTTTTTAAAGATGGCTACAGAATCTGCTGATCTTGTAGCAGCAGGTAGATCATTCCACCAATGTGGAACAGATCCAGAGAAGGTACGTGAGAGTGATTTTGTACCTTTTTGGGACGGTACCACCAGACGTTGTTCATTTGCAGAGCGCAGGGATCTGGTAGGAACGTAGGGTCTGTATTAGTGAGTGGAGGTATGGGGTGCAGAACCAGAGGTGGTCTTGTAGGCCAAGAGCATAGCTTTGAACTTGATGCGGGCGTCAACCGGGAGCCAGTGTAACCTAATGAATAGAGGAGATACGTGCGCTCTCTTTGGTTCATTAAAGACCACTCTTGCCGCTGCATTCTGGATCAGCTGCAGAGGTTTGGTTGTGCAGGCGGGAGTCCAGCCAGTAGGGCATTGCAATAGTCCAGTTTGGACAAGACAAGAGCCTGGACTAGAATTTGCGTGGAGTGCTCTGATAGGAAAGGTCTAATTTTTCTAATGTTGTAGAGGATGAATCTACAGGACCGGGTGGTGCTGGCGACATGACTTGTGAAGTCTAGCTGATCATCAATTACCACTCCCAGATTTCTGGCAGTGCTGGACGGTGTAATGGTTGATGGGCCTAGTTGAATGGAGAGGTTGTGGTGGGTCTTTGGATGGGCCGGAATCACAAGCAGTTCTGTTTTTGCAAGGTTCAGCTGCAGGTGATGGTCCTTCATCCAAAGTGAGATGTCGCTCAGACATGCCGAGACGCGAGCAGAGACCGTCGGATCGTCAGGATGAAATGACAGGTGGAGTTGAGTGTCATCTGCATAGCAGTGATAGGAAAAGCCATGCTTCTGGATGACAGAGCCAAGGGATGTCATGTATATGGAAAAGAGTAGCGGTCCGAGCACTGAGCCCTGTGGGACCCCTGTATTGAGATGTTGGGACTCAGAGACCTCATTTCTCCAGGATACTCTGAATGACCTATCCGAGAGGTAAGACTTGAACCATTGCAACGCCATTCCAGAGACACCCATCGCCCTGAGAGAGGACAGGAGGATGTGATGATTAACAGTGTCAAAAGCAGCAGACAGATCCAGTAAGATGAGTACAGATGACTTGGATGTTGCCTTTGCCAGTCTCAGAGCGATGACTGAGAGCAGGGCAGTTTCGGTGGAATGACCGCTCTTGAACCCAGACTGGTTCTGGTCCAGGAGGTTGTTCCGTGTGAGAAAGGATGAGAGCTGAGTAAACACAACTCGCTCCAGAGCTTTGGCAATGAAGGGAAGGAGGGAAACCGGTCTGTAGTTTTCAAGCAGAGTAGGGTTAAGAGTGGGTTTCTTCAGTAGTGGTGTGATGCGGGCCTCTTTGAAAGCTGTGGGAAGGACCCAGTGGAAAGAGATGAGTTGATGATGTGGGTGAGAGCAGGCACGACAGATGGAGAGATGGCCTGAAGGAGATGTGTGGGGATGGGATCCAGCGGGCAGGTAGTAGGGTGGTTAGAACTAATGACCTTGGAAACATCTGCTTCAGTTAGAGGAGAGAAGGAAGTGAGCAAACACATATCAGGGGTCTGAATGAGCTCGACAGGTGGTGGCGCAGAGAACTGACTGCTGATGGCGGTCGTTTTCTTTACAAAGAAAGACGCAAATCATCAGCTGTTAGATCCGATGAAGGTGGGGAGCAGGCGGACAAAGGAGGGCGGAAAAGGTTCTAAAGAGAGTGCGCGAGTCAGGTGAGTTGATTAACCTAGAATGGTAGTAGACAGTTTTTGCAGAGGTGACATCAGCGGAGAAAGTAGAGAGGAGAGACTGGTAGATAGAGAGGTTAGCAGGATCTTTAGACTTGCGCCATTTTCTCTCAGCTGACCGGAGGCTGGCGCGGTGCTCGCGTAGAACATCGGATAACCAGGGGGCAGACGAGGATGTACGGGCTGGTCTAGATGTAAGAGGGCATAGTTGATACAGCTCTTGTCACATTAAGAGAGAGATTTGCACACCTGCAGAACTTTTTTGACCTGTATGGATTTCTTTACTCCAGTGAGTTATTGAGAAGCACAGTTCAGGAAGGAAAATTGGAGGAATGCTGCCAGAGACTGGAACAGAAAACCAATGACATTGAAGCACAAGATTTAAAAATGGAAATAATAGGAGCAGTCAAGTCGTTTCCCTCAAACATCTCATCACCCCTGGAGATGCTTAATTATATATATCAGCAAAATGTGCTTGACATCTATCCAAATTTAAGCATAGGTCTAAGACTTCTACTCACTCTCCCTGTGACTGTAGCTTCAGGCGAGAGAAGCTTCTCTGTACTGAAAAGACTTAAGACATACTTGAGATCCACCATGTCACAGGACAGGCTGTCAGCCCTTGCTCTAATCACCATTGAACATGAGGTCAGGAAGACACTGCCCATGGACGCAGTAATTGAAAGATTTGCTGAGGCCAAAGCCCGCAAGGTTACCTTTTAGTATGATCTCAGCTGTGATAAACAACTATACAGAAGTGAAAAAAGCTAAATAAAGAGAGAAGTAATAGCAATTTGACAACCAAGGCAGAAAAAACAGAAATATGTAGGGACAAAAAGAATTTAAGAAACAATCAGAAGAGGAAGAGGGACAGAAGAAGGGGCATCAAAATTCCAGTGAAAGAGCCATAACAGGCTTGACAGAATTAGAAATAAAAGTGAGAAGATTGCACACTACACTGCAAATTTTATAATTCTCAAACATTTGCAATTAACCTGCTGTTATCTTTCTCTTTTTACAGCTTCTGGGATGGGGGATCTATCCTCTTCAAGTATTGTAACCTCCTTCAAGTGCCTAATAAAACTCCATGATGTTCATATCTGTGATCTGAGCAGTCCATTTCCTGTAAAAAAAAATATACGACAGAGTGTAGCCAAGTTTCTGATTTCATAATTTAAATGGGGTCAAATGTAAGCAATATGGCTGTACGCCACTGACAGCTTCATCACTAACCAGTTAATCTATTGACTTAATATTGTGAATCACACCCAAACAAAGGTCATTGTCTTTGGAGTGCGCCATCTGTTGAGTAAACACAGACATTGCAAGGAAAGATAAAATGAATAAGGGCTAATTATAATAAAATGTAATTATTTAATAATGGTTTAATAAAAGGGGAGAGGCGGGGAGGGGCCCCTTCTCAAAGGTTGCCTAGGGCCCCAAATTTGCTAAGTCCGCCACTGTTTGGAGAAGCCCATTTCCACTTCCTTAAAATGCAGGTTGCAAACTCCAGCTCAGTGGGAACTCACAGTGTTTCAGGTCAAGTGCTCGCAACCACTGGCGCCTAATTTCTAACTCAACTGGAAAGCAATGCAGTCCAGCAGTGCTGTTGCAACCAGCAACACTACACTAAATAAAAGATAAAGCTAATGCTAAAACTATGCTAACATGACGCTATCCTAACTGATGCGATACTATGCTAGTAACTAACAATGCTTCTAACAATACTATATTATGTAGTAACTATACTAACTAGGCTTTTTTAAAAAAGAAAGAAATAATCTATATAAATATAAATGGCTATGCTAAGTACATGCTAATATACCTAGCCTGATGTTTTCAATACTCGCTACTTGGGAACACAATGAGTTTATACCATAGGTTGTAAAAACAATGGATGTCTAAAAAATGTAATCTGCCCATTGGTCCCCTATTCTCAGATAATGCCATTATGAAAGGGCAATAAAATGACGGTTACATCCGGGCTTTTCTGCTTTTACTGCATAGTAAAACAATAGTTTTCAGATAGCATAAATGGACATATTAATCAAAAATTCACTTGTACTTGTAAAGTTGCCATTGGGTTTCTCCTTATATTTACGCTTTTGGAGCCTGCCCTCTGGTGGACGGAGGTATATCGCTGTATTTCGCTGTAAAATCGCCATATGGCGGCACCCTTACACAAGGTTCACGTTAAACACACGTTTAAGAGGTTCCATGGGAGAGGCTTGGTTTATACCAGGGGTGTGGGTAGTGAGCCGTTGGTACAGCCTGCTTACGTCTTCAAATATGCAACTTTAAATAATGGGCGCAGTGGCTCAGAGCGGTCGTCCTTCAACCGGAAGGTAGGCCATTCAAATCCCGCTCTCCCCACAGTTCATACTGACGTTGTGTCCTTGGGCAAGACACTTAACCCACCTTGCCTCCAGTGGTGTTCCAGCTGTCCAGCTACTTTGCTGATCTTATCTTCACTAGTATTCCACTAAACACTAGTGGTATATTTTATTTCTTGCATCTTAGTCATGTCTGACTCATTTACTTACCTTATTTAGACATAAATAGATAAAAGACAAAAAATCACTACTATAACTATATAACTAATGAATAAAATAATAGCCTATCTACTATATTTACCATACTTACCTTTATACACACCACATTCATCTTTTTACTTACCTTGTTTATTGTGTATGTATGTTTTGTTCTTTGTTTTGTACTCGCATACTTTTTTTTATAGTATTAACTAGTTACTTTATGCATTTCTATCTTGTTATATATTTTGTTTTTGTTTGTAATACTTTTAGGGTGCTGTCTGCGGAAGTACCATTGTCTCCTCCTCTGAAGGACAGTCGCGGAACAGGTCACATTTGAGGCCAGTGGCGGTTCTACATTGAAATACACCCTGGGCGAGACCACTTTCGAGCGGGGGAGGTGGTTGGCTCATCCTGACCAGTGGCAGAGGATGCTCCAAAATATTTTAGAAGTGCTCCTGAAATTGCAATTGAATTGCATTTGAAATCAAAAGACCATAGGATAATGTTTTATAAAGCTAAAACAGCCTGAGGTCAAATTGACTCAAAACATAATAGAAGGGTTACATAAACATGCTCTTACACACTAAATGTCTGTCATTACACGCTATACCCTCCTAGACCCGGAAAAAAACATTTATTTATTTTATTAGTTTTTTTCCCCCCATGTCATCACATTGTTTAGAGCATAGAAACAAATGATAAAAAATATATATTGAAAAATTATATTTTATTCATGTTATGCTATGGTCACTAGGACTCAGTTGTTTAAAAAATAAAATTACTTTAAATTATATGTATAGGCAAAAACAATGGGATTTTATTTTTTTAATCACCAAAATCTTTTTGGGTTTCAGGATATTAATTTGTATATTAATCTAACTTTCATGGAGGAACCATTAGCTCTTTAGTTAATGCCTCAAATTCTATGCATGACACACTTTTAGTTATGACTTGTAAAACTATACTTAGCTTACTGTGTAGCAAATAGCTACATAGCAAATGTTCGTCTTTAACCTAAAGATTTGAAAATGCTGTTGGTTATTTACAGAGCCTAACGTTAAACCAACAGATGGAAATGATAACTGAACTTGTAACAGTTTTATTGCAAAGCACAATATTATAAATTAGATCTCGTGATTGAGTTGAAACCAAATTATTGTTGTATAAGCATAGCAAGCATCATTAGCAAAAAGGCTAACAAAGAGTTATACCCACCACCAATTAACATTAGCCCTTCATTCATGAAATGGATACTGTAATCATACAGAGAAAGAGAACATAGTTGCATATGTGGCGGTGCGAGTAGGGTTTGTGTATGGTTTAACAGAAAATAGGATGGAATGTGAATTCAACTACGCCACCTGGGGGTTTGAACCAGGAACTATTGTAAGCATCGGAAGTTGTGGAAAGAAAAAGGACACACAGGTTAATATCTGATTTAAAAAGGACAGAGATGTGTTTCACAAATCAAAAACCAAATCATTTATTAAAATAGATTTAGAATTATTACTTAAGAAAACTGTAAATAAGAAGAAAACCAATTATCCAAAAATACTTTTATTTTATAAGACTATACTAAAACAAAACAAGTTAAAACAGGCCCAATTCTAAAATGGTTAAAGAAATGGAGACTATCAAAAAGGTTAAACAAAAAGCTAGCTAGCTGGGGCCGCCAGTGGTACGCAGACTACTTTAAGGAGGTGCCACCCTATACTCACCTTTGTGGACACAAACACGGCAAAGACAAGGTGCAAACTAAACTTGTGACCCAGTGCACTAACTCGCATGCATAGGTGGGGAGACCTCACCCATGTGCCTAGCTCGACCACCAGGGCAACTCCCAGCGTCACTAGAAAATATAAGAAACACGTTAACCACAGGGCAAACCAGTTACAACACAACTACAATACACACAACAGTAACAAAATTACAGCAAATAAGACAAACTGCAACCAACCAAACAATGTTTTCCAAACTAGGACAAAATGAAAACCAAATGAGATAACACAGGCAGAAACTAATAAAAACAAACACAGCAAACAGAAACAGGCTAGCAACCACCCTGACAGTCAATAGGAAGCTTAAACCAGTGCACATGGCACCCAAACTGCAGAAAACCCAGCAGCAGAGCCGAAGCAGCAGCAGAGTCCGGGGGCAGCCATTTTAAAACAGGTGCTTTAAATAGTTTCCTAATGAGGGGCTGGCCAAAGGTGGAGCTAGGAGGAGTACTTCAGGTGCCCTGGGACTTTACCCCACTACACATACCTTAATCTTTTGCTTGTTTCTCCTCCTCTTCTTTTCTTTTTTTTTCCAAATTGGGCACCTGATGGCTTTGACCTTTTCTTCTCCATCTCTGTTTATTTGGCACTCGACAATCAACAGATTTCCCATCCCCCCAACTGTCACTCACGACCAGAAGTCAAGACTAAACCAATTCACCTTGATGAACGCATAATTGTTTTGTATTACCTAGTTTAATTTGCAGGAACTATAGGCTGTCCGTTCCATTTGAGAGAGACCCAGAGGTGAAATTTCACTCGCGCCTCTCGCCCCACCCCCTTTTACACTTCTCTCACAACACACGGCTTCTGTGCATGGTAGCCTACATTTTCAGCAAGCAGGGGCACCGGCAGCTGCAGGGAGCGCCAATTAGCCAATTCCACACACAGTGAAATGATATAAATGATGAAAACCGCTTCGCGACGCAGAGGAATTTTTTTTTATTTTTATTAGGCCCGAGCCAGTGATGACCGGGAGGGCCTATTGTTTTTTTTTGTTTTTTTTTGTATCTTTCTTGTCGACCTAGGATCCTAAATTTGACCCAGTGAACATGCACGAAAAGTCATTTTTATTGGTCCCAGACTTCAAGCTCGGCGAAAAATGTATGTATTTGAAGTCGCTGAAAAAAATTACGAAAAATGACTCAGTGGCGACCCCTACAAAATCAAAATACATTGGGCCTATGGAAAGTGAAAGTAACGTTTTTCCAACGTAGAAAAATGAAACTTGGTACATCCATAGAACACCTCAGGGCAAACAGAAAAGTCAATGACAGCCACACCCTAAACTCAACAGGAAGTCCGCCATGTGGGGTGAAACGCATGGCCACTAAAATCGCACCCAAGATGCAAATCATTGTGTTTTAATCTAAATGGCCCCAAATTTGGTGAGTATCATCTAGACACGTGTGCCAACCAAAGTTGTAACTTTGTTGTTGATATCTTATCGGGTATGGGTGTGGCAAGCCTGTAACGAGGTGGCCATTTTTGTGAAAATAAAACGTCTCTAAATAAAAACTCTCTCAAACGCCTTCTCGGATCGAGTTGGACCCAAAAAGGCGTTTGTGCACATTCATGACCTGAACACAAAAATATGTAAATAAAAGGGTTATCTTTAGAAATGGCTCTCCAGCGCCCCCTACAAACTTATAATGGGACCCAAGAATTTAGTTTGTCATAGAGACATAAAATTTGGTACACACATCTCTTATGTCATGACGAGCATAAAAGCCAATGACAACCACCCCCTATCTATAAATGTGTTGCCATAGCAACGTCCCAAAAAATGTAAAAAAAGTCAATGAGAAGTGAAATTTTTAGTTTAATGTAGGCAAATAAAACTTGGTACACACATCCACCATGGGCTTATGAACAAAAAAGCCAATGGGGACCACACCCTATCACACACGGGAAGGCGGCCATTTTGAATTGAAAATGTGAACCGACTTAAAATACACCTCTTTTTAAAAGTACACAGAAAAAGCTGCTTCATTCCACAGACACCAACTTAGGCAAAATGAGCTAAACACATGTATATAAAATAGACAAGCGTTTTCTAGACTTTGCTCGAGTTATATTTTTTTATTATAATTCAGTATATATTTTTATTATAATTTTTCTGCAAAATGATCCTCAATTTGACCCTGTAAACGAACAACTAAAAGTCATTTTTATTGGTCCCAGACTTCTAGCCCGGCAAAAAATTTATGTATTTGAAGTCCCAAAAAAAATACGAAAAATGACTCAGTGGCGGCCCCTAGAAAAGTCAAAATACATTGGGCCTATGGAAAGTGAAAGTAACTTTTTTCCAACGTAGAAAAATGAAACTTGGTATATCCATAGGACACCTCAGGGCAAACAGAAAAGTTAATGACAGTCACACCCTAAACTCAACAGGAAGTCCGCCATGTGGGGTGAAACGCGCAGCCACTAAAATCGCACCCCTTGCGCAAAAAGATGCAAATCCTTGTGTTTTAATCTAAATGGCCCCAAATTTGGTGAGTATCATCTAGACACGTGTGCCAACCAAAGTTGTGACTTTGTTTTTGATATCTTATCGGGTATGGGTGTGGCAAGCCTGTAACGAGGTGGGGCCATTTTTGTGAAAATAAAATGTATCTTAACTCTCAAACGCCTTCTCGGATCGAGTCGGACCCAAAAAGGCGTTTGTGCACATTCATGACCTGAACACAAAGATATGTAAATAAAAGGGTTATCTTTAGAAATGGCTCTCCAGCGCCCCCTACAAACTTATAATGGGACCCAAGAATTTAGTTTGTCATAGAGACATGAAATTTGGTACACACATCTCTTATGTCATGACGAGCATAAAAGCCAATGACAACCACCCCCTATCTATAAATGTGTTGCCATAGCAACGTCCCAAATATGTGGAAAAAGTCAATGGGAAGTGAAAATTTTAGTTTGTCGTAGGCAAATGAAACTTGGTACACACATCCAGTATGGGCTTATGAACAAAAAAGCCAAAGGGGACCACACCTTATCACACACGGGAAGGCGGCCATTTTAAATTGAAGATGTGAACCGACTTAGAATACAACCTCTCTTTTAAAAAACAACAGAAAATAGCTGCTTCATTCCACAGACACCAAACTTGGGCAAAATGAGCTAAACATATGTGTGTAAAATAGACAGGCGTTTTTCTTGTCGTTTTTGCTCGAGTTATATATTTTTTTATTATAATTTGGTATATATTTTTTTTATTATAATTTTTCTGAAAAATGATTTTCAATTTGACCCAGTAAACGTGCAACTAAAAGTAATTTTAATTGGTCCCAGACTTCAAGCCCGGCAAAAATGTATGTATTTGAAGTCCCCGAAAAAAAAAAATATGAAAAATTACTCAGTGGCGACCCCTTGAAAAGTCAAAATACATTGGTTCTATGGAAAATGAAAGTAAATTTTTCCAATGTAGAAATACAAAACTTGGCACATCCATAGGACACCTCAGGGCAAACAGAAAAGTTTATTACAGCCATACCGTAAACTCAACAGAAAATCTACTATGTTGGGTGGAATGCGTGACCACCTAAATTGCACCCCTTGTGCTAAAGGCTTTTCATCTAAACAGCATCAAATTTGGTGAGTATCATCTAGACACGTGTGCAAAAAAAAGTTATCAATTTGTTTTTTGATACATTTGTGGCTGTGGTCGTAATGAGTCTGTGAAGAGGCAACCTTTGGGAAATAAATGCCATTTCCCAATTGCCAGGATCCTTCCTTTAGAGGAGGACCCTCCAGAGCCACAGCTAGAGTCTTAGAAAACTCCTCAGAATCCTTTGGAACTTGTAAACTTGTACTTTTAGACAAGTAATATTTACATTTTGCCTTTTAAAACATGGGGGTGCAGCGATTCCTAAGTCATCTCAAATCTCCAGCCAGTACTTTGTTTTTCTCGCCTTAGCCCAAGCATAATCTATTATTTTCAAAGGTTCAGACAGCTCCCAGGAAAACCAGGGATTGTGGAGACCTTTAACTCTAAATTACAAGGTGGTTTAGCAGGCCCAGCAGTAGCACAGGCCTAGTTATTTGACATTACCGTGAAGTTTACGCTTTAAAGCACGAAATGCACTCCTCCGAGTGCATGTATTCCCGCGGTCTCAAGGGAGGCGAGGGCCTTTATCGCCGCTTGCGGCTTTAATTATGACCGGGAGGGCCTATTGTTTTTGCTCGGATTTTTTAATTTTTTTTTTTTTTTGTTCTCTTTCTTTTTCTGCAAAATGATCCTAAATTTGACCCAGTGAACATGCACGAAAAGTCATTTTTATTGGTCCCAGACTTCAAGCTCGGCGAAAAATTTATGTATTTTAAGTCCCTGAAAAAAAATTCCAAAAAATGACTCAGTGGCGACCCCTAGAAAAGTCAAAATGCATTGGGCCTATGGAAAGTGAAAGTAACTTTTTTCCAACGTAGAAAAATGAAACTTGGTACATCCATAGGACACCTCAGGGCAAACAGAAAAGTCAATGACAGCCACACCCTAAACTCAACAGGAAGTCCGCCATGTGGGGTTAAACGTGCGGCCACTAAAATCGCACCCCTTGCGCAGAAAGATGCAAATCATTGTGTTTTAATCTAAATGGCCGTCGTAATGAGTTTGTGAAGAGGCAGCCATTTCTTTGGGAAATAAATGCCATTTCCCAATTGCCAGGATCCTTCCTTTAGAGGAGGCCCCTCCAGAGCCAAGGCTAGAGTCTTAGAAAACTCCTCAGAATCCTTTGGAACTTATCCTCCGAGTGCATGTGTCCCCGCGGTCTCAAGGGAGGCGAGGGCCTTTATCGCCGCTTGCGGCTTTAATAATTTTTTTTTTTTTTTTTTATTAATCTGCTCGTGCTGCCGCCCCCAATGTGTCACGAAAAAATGACGCCCACGGGCGGCTGCCCGGTTCGCCCGTGCCTAAAACCGCTACTGTTTGAGGCTATAGTCAGGTTCATGGTGGTGGGTGGAGGAATGGAGCTGCTGGAGATGCTCTATCCAGCCGCTCACCACGTGGTTGTCCAACAGGATGATGGAAAACTGAGGCCAATGCAGATATAGTCCCTCAGCAGTCAAAATTTATTCCAAAAAGAACCCCTGGTGTGTAGCCACCCTTATCACACAAAATCTTCCACCATTTGAAATTTTCTCCCATTATTATACTTTGAAGTCCTCAGACATCTGACATCGAACACCAACAGAAATGCTGCTAGAAAAATTTTCGAAGGGGGAAGATGTTTGCCTGGAGAAATGTCACACCAGCAGAATTTAATACATACCTGGGAATGTTGCTGTACATGGCAGTGATAAAGCTCCCAAAGATGTCAGATTTCTGGAGAAAAAAATTACATTTTCCTTGTTCCCTTTCCTGCCACTGTCATGTCTAGGGACCGCTTCTCTGACATTTCTTCCAACAGTGATCCAGCTGATGATGTTCAGAATAAAGAGAAGAGCGGCATAGAGCACTTTGACTGTCTACACTGCTGGAGATAATCAAGATCCGCTATGTGTCCCTATATCATCCCAAGCAGCACATTGCTGTGGATGAGAAGATGGTTGCCACTAAAGCCAGGTTGTCTTTCAAACTATACATGAAGGATAAGCCTACAAAATGGGTGTACACAGGGTTCGAATTACAAAGTGGCTTTCGGGGGAGCCCTATTTTCCGATCCTCCCTGACTGACTTTAACGCTTTTGGTGCATGTTAGGGCATTTAAAACCATAGGTTTACAGTAAACCTATTGTTTACTTAGTAAAACTATAAAACGCGAGCGTCAGTCAGTGTTGTCAGTGTTCGAGCAAACAGCTCTGTCCACGGTTCTGAATCAACCGCGCTTAGGCTTACATTATGCAAATCATGATAAAAAAACAGAGTGACTCACATAACAATCATAAAAAAATACATCAATATTAAATAGGATTAGGGCCAATCCTCACAAACGCACAGATCAAGTAAGTAATTCCATGACTCTTACCTCGGCGCAGCAACAGGCTTTTGCCTCCATGCATACTGTACATCCTAACTTCTGATTTTTGGAATAGAGCCATGTATTCCTGATTCTCCACTCACTCCATTGCTTTGTTGTCCAGTTGAAAGGTGTTGCATGATCGCCTGGTCCGCTGCAGGTCGCAGCGGTGGTTTCTGGCGCTAAAGTCTCGCTATCCTCGGTGCTGGTGCTGTCACTAGCAGCAACTTTTAGCGGCGGCGGTATCACTGAAGCTAGTTGTAGCTGGTGCGCTGTCATCACTCCTCTTCGTTTGTTTTATAAATTCAAATTGACTGAGGTTTGGCTGCTTTCTTTTTGACATTCTTATTAGTATCCACATAGTGTTCCAAAAAACGAATAAAGTATGTTTTGAACTTGAAGTTAAGCTAACATTCAAATAGCAACTCAGTGAGAAGTTCAAGTAGTGACGTAAACGTAGTAATTTCAGTGCAGCGCCGCCACGCATGGATGGTCACAGCAGGAGACACAGCGGAAAATAGTGTTCGGAAATAGTAATGTAATGAGCGAATAAACACACAACATTGACACATTTTTAATATCATCATTTATTTCAGGAACCTTAATGTACAGAAAATCAAAATCTATATGCGACACAAAAAATGGACAGTGTTTTAGAGCTCCCCCTAAATGTTTCAAAGTAGGCTTTCAGGAGAGCCCAGGTCCTTTTCAGGGGAGCCGAGCTCCCCTTAGCTCCCCCTTAATTCGAACCCTGGGTGTACAATTTTTTTGTTGCAGCTGGTATAAATTCTTACATTTAGTCATTTAGCAGACGCTTTTAGCCAAAGCGTCCAGTGTATACATTTACATTTTACATTTTTACATTTAGTTGACGCTTTCTTTCAAAGCGACTTACATTAAGCTTCCATTCCCCAGTGTTACAGCTAGAACACCACTGAAGGCAAGATGGGTTAAGTGTCTTGCCCAAGGACACAACAACAGTATGAACTGTGGGGAGAGTGGAAATCGAATCGCCTACCTTCTGGTTGAAGGACAACCGCTCTACCACTGAGCCACTGCACCCCTAAATTGCGTTAAACTGTTGATTTTCAAGTGTCCACAGGTAAATCTGAATCTAAATCAGGGAATGGAATTTAATTTGATGTTGTAACATCCGTAATTAATAAAGAGTTTCTTGGGTCTGGGTACATCATTTACTGTGACAATTTTTATACAAGTCACCTTCTTTTTGGCTCTTGAGCAAGCAGGGATTTGGGACTTGTGGAACTTGAGAGTTGGAGTTCCACCCATTGAAGAAAATGCTTTGAAAAAAAAGTTGCCAAGAGGAAGAGGATCGATAAGGTGGATTAGGGGGAGGTTCTTATTTGTCAATTGGAGGGACCTTCTGGAGGTCTCAATGTGTAGCAACATTCACACAGCATAATCTGGGGACAAAGTGCTTTTGTGGCGGAAGAACGATAATGGTGTAAATCAAAGGGTTTAAGTCCCCAGACCAGCAACAGTGGCGGACTATAACCGGTACATGGGAGTGGACACCTCAGACACCTCAGAGAGCCAGCCAGGGACGGAGATAGTGCCCTCTGTGCAAAAGGAGCACACCCCTGGCAGTGTGTGCAGTTGGTCTCTGCCTACAGCTGTACTGAAACTGTTTCGTCCAGTATCAAAATAGCCCAAGAACGCCAGGATATATGTAAAGATACTGAAAGACCAGAGATAAAAAATATTTTTTGTACAGTTGTATTTTCCCTATAAACTAAACTATAAACAACTGTCAAATATTGAAACCTAAAGTTGTTACGAAAGCAAAGCAATTACTCAAAGCTCATTTTTTTTGACAATTTCACAGCCAAAATAATCCCAGGTGACTTATATTATGCATAGGTGTTAAAGGGCTAACACTCACAAACATTGTCAGATCTGGTTGCACCCAATGGATTACTTGCTGCACATTTACACCGTTAACACAATGGTATGCCATTGAATCGGCCACCAACTTGACATGGAATTTGGGACAAACATCCCTGATGGGTTGGACAAACAAAAAAGCCAATGAGGTCCACCCCATATCTGCCACCATGTTGCCACGGCAACCCCCCAAATGTGTGAAAAAGTCATAGAGATGTGCAAAGCAAAAATACATTTTGGGTGGAACGTGCAACCCCCAAAACCACACCCTTTATTTAAAAAACAGCAGAAAATACAGTATCTGCTTTGACCCATAGACACCAAACTTGAGCAAAATAAACTAGACACAAATGCCGACAAGTTACTTGAAGACGCTTTACAATAATACAACAAAGAGATAGTACATAGACACAAAGACGACACAGGACAAATCAAGAACACATTAATGATGGTATGCACAGCGGAAAAGGTAGATTTAGTAGATTTTTTTAAATGTTTGAAGTGAGTCCGAGTTCCTGATATGGAGGGAGAGAGTGTTCCAGAAGGTGGGGGTGGTGATGGAAAAGATGTTTTCATTAGTAATTGAAGTTGTAACCTTGTTAGAAAGGTCAAAAACAGATTGTATTTTTATGTTTTGTATTTTGTGTAAAAGGGTCCTAGCAGTTCAGAGTTATTGTCCATGGTCCAGGTATGGCTGTTTTAAAATGTTTACAATGTGCAGTGTTGGGAAAGTTCACTTTCTACAAGAACTAGTTCAAAGTTCAGTTCACAAATTTTAAAATGAACTAGTTCAGTTCATAGTTCAAACTTCAAAATTTTGAACTAAGTTCACAGTTCCAAAAATGAACTAGTTCATAGTTCTTTTTTTTCATATGTTGCTGCGAGCTATTATTTTTCAAAATTATTGCCACAGCCCATATACAGTAGAATCACAGACAGCAATTATTTTATCAGTTTTAACAATGAAGCTATGCGTTAGATTTCATTTTCATATCCAATTTTCAATCCTTATCCAACCAGGGTTTACATTAGCATTGAGGGGACATTGTTGCTTTAATGCTTTGTTGCTGTCCATTCACTCCACACTAGTAGCAGCTGCAGCTTTCGACCCTACAGTACATTCTCAGAAACATGAGGAAAAACGTGCTGCTTGAATGGTCTTTTTTAATGAAGAATTATTCAAAGAAAAACAGGACAGTAATCATTAAGGTGAAAACGTTTTTAAATTTTAATAATTTTCCATTGTCCACATGCTAAAACAGAATATTGTAATCCTGGAAAAATAGACCAGGCAGGTTCAACAAACAAGTTACATGAATGAATTTAAATGATCATACGCCTTACTACATGCTGCTGTCGCCTCCATGCTTTATTTATTTATTTATTTTTTTTGATGACGCGTCACACATGCGGCGGACGGCGGTGCGACACTGGTGGCTGGTGTTGCCAGGTTTGGTGTTTTTCCGCTACATATTAAGACCCGTTTGCGGTGTGTTTTAGCCGGGTTCTCGCCTGGAAGGCTCTATCGAAATCTGGCACCCTATTGAACGAAGTTAACCTGAGAGAGCGTGCCGTTCACAGACACCAGACTGAACGAGTTCACAGTAACGTTCATCAGGCAGTAATACAGCACGTTCAGTTCACGTTCGCCCAAAATATGAACGAGTTCATGAACTATCGTTCAATGAACGTGTTCAGGCACAACACTGACAATGTGTTACAATGTATTTGCTTGGACGTTTTATTAATTGCACTGTTTATTTACAGGAACAGTGCTGGTTGCCGTTTGTTTTTATAGAATCTTGTTTTTTTTTTATACATAGGTGAGTATAAGTATTCTGCTGTTGTTGGGCCGTGGTGTAGAGATAGCTGGTGGTGGTGATGGTCCACTTTAGGTGGTGATATTTTTTGAGTTTGTGGTGGCACTTATATTGGATGTTTTCTGTTGTGGTAAATGGTTATTGTGTTTTATCTTTAAGTTTCCTCCATCCCGAGTAGTTTGCCTCCATCACCCCAGCTGTAGGTGAAGCCTCACCACTGCAGATATTTTTGAATGACTGTTTGTTTAATTTACTGTAAATAAAATCTGTCTTGCGGCTGTTTGTCCCACACTGACTGACTGGCTTTGTTATTAAAGCTCACCTGCAGTTTCTAAACACCTTAACTAGTGCTACACTAGGATGTGTATACAGTAATATAATAATATAAATGATGGACAAATTATTTTCCAGCACTAACTAAAAAATATAGGCTACAGCTTTCAGTAGCACTGAAATATAATTATATATTGAGTTCAGTCGCTTTACATATGAACCCTATGGCCTCTTCAGTTTTAGACAAAGCCACAATGAGGGTGTGAGACAAGGTGAGTTTATGTAGGCAGTTAAATAGTAGAACTTTAAACACCTGATGAACAGTTTTGCAAATGCGATGACCCGTAAATGGTCATTTAGTTAAATGGTTTTCTTCTTAACATTTTTAACAATCGCTATTTTTTTGCTAAAATTAATAAATATCAGAATTAAATTGAGTTAATTTGCTATGTTAATGATGTTAAAAAAATAGTTTTTCACAATATATTAGGCATGTAATAAACAAAGTGATAAATAAACTACTGTAAAAACTATTAGGAATAAATTTGTAATTTATATTACACACCAAGACGGTTTGTACCTAGGGCACAGAATTTTGTGCTATATCCCTGAACTTGCTTTTTTTTTTTTTTTACCCTTTTAAGATAGCAAAAAGATTTAAATCAGCACGTGGGAGCATCATAAACCTGTCTCTCAGTTTTGTCTAAAAACAAATATGGTGTATGTTCTGAACAAATAAACCAAAAACCTATTTCCAGTCAATATTAAATAATTGTCACTAGTCTAATCAAAGTCTTGACTTTACATTAACTACTTGCATTTTAGAAAATAATAACCACATTGTCTTTCTAAACATTAAAAATAATGCCACCACATCTTTATATGCGATTGCAGTTACATGAATCTAGAAATATACCTTAAAACCCAAAATATATACTTTTCTGTAACACGTTTTAACTGCTTTAGTAGTCTTAAGGTCCCTTAGCATAGCTAAGATAATTGCCTAAAAAAGTTTTAAATTTTACTCACGGTCTGTCAATAAAGGCCACATTATACTACAGCAAAATATCTGTGTGGCTTTTGTGCAAAACCTCTCCGAGCAGCAAGAAAATACACAGTCTCTGGGCTAGCAGCCGCCTAGGCCCACTTAAATTGGCACCAAATAAAGTCGCCACTGCCTTAATTATGCACAATTCCAAAGTTAAACTGAGGGCTAACCAAATACATTTTCTATAATTTACTCCTCCCAGAGTTGTCACCTAACTAGATACCAGAGCCGTCTTTTGTACCAAGCTGTAAAGTGTTTTTTACACTTGTAAAGTGTCTCCTTTTATTCCTGCCCTCTGGTGGACAGAGGTACAGTAAGGTCCATAAATATTGGGACAATTCTAATCTTTTGGCTTTATACACCACCACAATGGATTTGAAATGAAACGAACAAGATGTGCTTTAACTGCAGACTTTTAGCTTTAATTTGAGGGTATTTACATCCAAATCAGGTGAACAGTGTAGGAATTACAACAGTTGTAGATGTGCCTCCCACTTTTTAAAGGACCAAAAGTAATGGGACAGATTAACAATCATAAATCAAACTTTCATTTTCTAATACTTGGTTGCTAATCTTTTGCAGTCAATTACAGCCTGAAGTCTGGAACACATAGACATCACCAGACGCTGGGTTTCATCCCTGGTGATGCTCTGCCAGGCCTCTACTGCAACTGTCTTCAGTTCCTGCTTGTTCTTGGGGCATTTTCCCTTCAATCTTGTCTTCAGCAAGTGAAACGAATGCTCAATCGGATTCAGGTCAGGTGATTGACTTGACGGACGGTTTGCCAGAATTTCTTCGAGGCTGAATTTCTCCATGGCCTCACTGAACTCTTCCCAGACCCAAGTTTTAGCCTCCACGACCACCCGGGCTGCAGCCTGCTTGGCCTCAGGAGTCCCACAAGCCTTTAGATTTCCCCTTTAACTTTTTAGCTTATGCATAACACCACTAGCTGCTTTTTTGCCAATATAAATTGATTTGTGGTAAACTAACTAAAAGTCCTTTTGGTTTTTGTGCTGGTTGTGTCTGATTGAACTGAGGAAAGAGCAGGTGATACTGTTCAGAGCAGTCAAAATACAACATTATGCCATTTATTTATATTATAATGTATTATAAATATTATATTTGATATGTATAATATAATTTATATATTATTATTATTATATTATGGTATATTTTATATGATTATCGATCTTATTATATATCCATGCGTCTACAGGTGTGGTGTTCTTAGGGGCAGTCTATAATCACACATCCCTATCCCTAACCCTTTCGTTTGGAAGTTCAAGAGTGGAGAATTGGGGCTTAAGGCAATTACATACTCTGCAAGAACAAAAGATTTGTTCTTGTTGTTGAGGTAGCAAGAACAAAATGACGTCATTTTGTTCTTGCAGCCCTGGTTTGGAAGTTCTTGCAGCTTGTTCTTGACACATTGTCTGAGGCTATTGCCTAATAACCCTCAGGTCTGCCTTCTGGCCCTGTTTCACAAAGGAGGTTGAACCATCTCAGAGTTTAAATCTTAACTCAGAGTTATCCTACTCAGAGCAGCCGAACTCAGAGTTTTCTGTTTCAGAAAACAGGTTTAGCGTTAGTTAAGTATATTAGTAGCTACACAGGCTAAAGCTTGAAAGGTAATACATATCATTGGATATTAAACTTAACATTGACTAATAATTTAATTTCATATTTATTTTTACATTTGTACATGCAATTCTCCGTAAATTGAATACTTTAGTAACCGTGTAGTGTAGATGATTTTGTATTGACATAACATTAACTAAAGGTGTTAAAGTTCTGCTGTAAAAAAAACAAAATTCATGTTTTATAGAGTGATTGTTATCTACTAATGGAAGGGTCAGGATTATTAGTTCATATGAAGTACATTTCTTAATGGAGACTATAAAAATATAAAAGTAATAAAAGTGAAATAATTTCCTGTTGGAATATTGTCAATGCGTTTAAAGTGTATATTACTCAGTACTGTTGTGAATTAGCGCACCAAAAGAGGAGACTCTGGGTTAGAGAAATAGAGTAAAACCTGCCACACTTTGTAAAACTGAAAAACCCTCTTTCCAGAGGTAACATACTCTGTGTTTGGACCATGGATGTGTTATATTATAACCTCTAATAAAACGTCCATGGTTTGGACTAAAACTGCTTCTTGAGACAGGGACCATGTATGCTCTGTGTAAAACTACTGAGTGCTTACGTCACAGGAAGTGTCCGGATGTTCAACCATTTTAAGCCAATTGGAGATGAAAGAGGCAGACGCAGCGTTAGCCATTGGTTGCTTTAAAGCGAGGGAAGAAGAGGGAATTTGAACGACAACACACAGCGGTTTAAGGCGCAAGGATTGGGTGTGTTTAGGTAAGCTGTTTTTTCGTTTAGATTTCTTTGTATTATTAAGCCAACAGTAGCTATAATGTCGGTAGCATTAGTACTGCTGCATCATTAAAGCCATAGGGAGAACTAACTTCTGCCTGTATTAAAGGTTCTTTTATTCCGTTTTGGGGAGGCTAACAGTTAGCTAACAGCCCACTCGGTTGATTTTCTTCCTTTTTTTTTCTTTACAAGGACACATACAAACCCTTTCTTGTTAAGGCGGCTGTCGCTAGTTCACCAGAGAATAACGACTGAGGTTAAAGAAATGTCTGACCCCTACGACTACGATGCCCCGAGCCAGGTTGCGGATCTGGCGGAGCTCTACAATGCCCCGACCGACGACTCCTGGTTCGGTGAGTGCTGAGTGGCAAAACAAGACGGATTGTTTCTTGCCATAATTCCAACACATGTTTTTAATATAAGTATATTATTCAGCCTAGTTCTTTTACTCGCACAGTATTGTGCACTTTAGTTTCCAAAGTGGGAAACGATGCGCTAGTTAGAATTCGGCTCAGAGCGCCATCTTAAAACCCCTCATAGTCCACCATATTCTTTATTCTATAGATATAGATATATAGATGGATGGAAGGAACAGTGCAAATTCCATTTACTAATATTCCTAATTTGTCCACTGGGGAGGCACAGTTTTAGACTAGCAGTCATAAAACAACACCGAGAAGCAGATGACAACAAAGCAATTTTCTGTTCAATACCCAAAAGGTAGGCACAGGGTGTAGTTTTACAAGAAAAATTGACCACTTTCTATTCTTTTTCTACCCTCAGCTGAGTGCTCAGTGACGCAGTAGAGAAAGTAAGCTATGTTATTGCTAGCATCCAAGATTTACTGTGAGGGTGAGTTTGTGAAAACATACAGGTGGAGGCTTTTTCCAACATTAGCCTTTTTATGGTTGTGACTGGTGAGAGCACTGACATTATACTGTAACTGTTCTATTTTTGCACTGAAACACTAAATTGGAGTCGTTGTCTTTGTACTTTATGCTGCTATTTTACTGGTCCAGCCCACTTAAATTGGGCTGTGTGGGGCCCCTGAACTAAAATGTTTGACAACCCCCCTGCTTCCACACAAACATGGCAGTGGGTCATATTGACATGCCACAGAGGTCAGATCGTGTGACCTATGCTGCATCAAATCCCATCTGAGTGTGAGGCTGTTCAGAGGTCACATGTTTGTTTCAAGGTATAGGTTCTGACTTCTGAGGCTTTCCCACCTTAACACAGATGTTGGTTTTGCAGATAAACACGCAAAGAGACTTCACACACCATCATTGCAAATGGATGAGTGCACTGACGCCCCACAAGTGCCTGCTGATGAAGACAAAGGTTTGTGAAAGTTTAAGTTTTCTTCTATAAAATCTAAAATGTGTCTTTAAAAAAAAAAAAACGGTTTCTTCTGCAGAGCCTGGCTCTACATCTCCTCCTTCAAACATAGTTACATCCTGGGGCACAGATGCTAAACCCACCATGACCTGTAATCAACCGCAGAGGTACAGTCTACACACTTGCATCCTCGCCATAATGGGTTAGCTCTGGGTTTAACTGTAGGCTTGCCTCCAGTACATGAAAGTAAAATGTAGCGTTATTGTTTACCATGTTCTCCTGTACTACAAAGCTTGTTGAACCTACTCTGAATATCTCTTCTACTGTCTTTCCTCTTCTCCTCGAGACCAGCTTGTTTCCGATTGGTCCGTCACCTGTTTTTCTGTTGTCTAGCTGCAACATAACCAGTCCCAGATCAGGTTAGCCATTCAGCCTAGGTTACCAGAAAGCTACCTCGACGGAAGTGAACCAGCTTTGTAATACCCAAAACCCAGGGTTAAGCCTGAACTTGCCTTGCTAACCTCCTAATCCAGCTTTGTAGTACTGAGCCCTGATGCTCATGTTGACCCACAGTTTTGTCTGCATCTGGATTTTAGCTTTACAACATTCTAACCTCCTCATGCAGCATATGGGCTCTGAGGATGATTCTACCTTTCTCTGTAGATTACTGCACAGTACCTATATTAACATTTGGTAATGTTTTTAGGGTTTCAAAACGGAAGAAGGAAACCAGTGGTCCAGCAGTTAAACGGTCGAAAAAGTAAGTTGCTGTGACATTTAATCAAGTTACTTCAAGAACCAAAGTCATTTGTTTTATTTTTGTAGGAGCCCAGAAGCTGGTCTGCTCCGGAAATCCAGACGCATCATAAAAAGTGTAATAACCTCCCAGAGTGCATCAAGCATCCAGACTGTTGCATCTACAGAGTGAGTCTCACAGCTTCTTGTTAGAAGGACAACTTATTTTGGATGGTGAGTAATAATGGTTGGTCTAATCCTAGCAGACCAACTTCTGAAGAACAGGAGCTGAATCGGATTAGAAACCTCCAGAAGGAAGTGTCTCTGCATCGAAAGAAGAACGAGGCCAGTTACAAAGCTGCTTTGGTTGTCAGTAAGTATATTTTTTTTATTTTTTTTTTTAAACACTGGATAGCTTGAAAAGCCTTTAAAATCATGCCAACTGGTATAATAATAATAATAATAATAATAATTAAAGCCGCAAGCGGCGATAAAGGCCCTCGCCTCCCTTGAGACATGGGGACACATGCACTCGGAGGATTGCATTTCGTGCTTTAAAGCGTAAACTTCACGGTAATGTCAAATAACCGGGCCTGTGCTACTGCTGGGGCCTGCTACACCACCTTGTAATTTAGAGTTAAAGGTCTCCACAATCCCTGGTTTTCCTGGGAGCTGTCTGAACCTTTGAAAATAATAGATTATGCTTGGGCTATGGCAAGAAAAACAAAGTACTGGCTGGAGATTTTAGATGACTCAGGAATCGCTGCACCTCCCTGTTTAAAAAGGCAAAATGTAAATATAACTTGTCTAAAAGTACAAGGTTACAAGTTCCAAAGGATTCTGAGGAGTTTTCTAAGACTCTAGCCGTGGCTCTGGAGGGGCCTCCTCTAAAGGAAGGATCCTGGCAATTGGGAAATGGCATTTAATTCCCAAAGAAATGGCTACCTCTTCACAGATTCATTCGACCACAGCCACAAATATATCAAAAAACAAATTGATAACTTTTTTGGCACACGTGTCTAGATGATACTCACCAAATTTGGAGCTGTTTAGATGAAAAGCCTTTAGACACCAGGGGTGCGATTTAGGTGGTCACGCATTCCACCCAACATAGTAGATTTCCTGTTAAGTTTATATGGCTGTAATAAACTTTTCTGTTTGCCCTGAGGTGTCCTATGGATGTACCAAGTTTCATTTTTCTACGTTGGAAAAAAGTTACTTTCACTTTCCATAGGCCCAATGTATTTTGACTTTTGTAGGGGTCGCCACTGAGTCATTTTTCGTATTTTTTTTTCGGGGACTTCAAATACATTAATTTTTCGCAGAGCTTGAAGTCTGGGACCAATTAAAATGACTTTTAGTTGCACATTTACTGGGTCAAATTGAGGATCATTTTGCAAAAAAATTATAATAAAAAAAAATATACCAAATTATAATAAAATAAAATATAACACGAGCAAAAAAGTCTAGAAAAACACTTGTCTATTTTACATACATGTGTTTAGCTCATTTTGCCCAAGTTTGGTGTCTGTGGAATGAAGCAGCTTTTTTTCTGTGTACTTTTAAAAAAGAGGTGTATTTTAAGTCGGACCAAATTTTCAATTCAAAATGGCCGCCTTCCCGTGTGTGATAGGGTGTGGTCCCCATTGGCTTTTTTGTTCATAAGCCCATGCTGGATGTGTGTACCAAGTTTCATTTGCCTACAACAAACTAAAATTTTCACTTCCCATTGACTTTTTCCAAATATTTGGGGCGTTGCTATGGCAACACATTTATAGATAGGGGTGGTTGTCATTGGCTTTTATGCTCATGACATAAGAGATGTGTGTACCAAATTTCATGTCTCTATGACAAACTAAATTCTTGGGTCCCATTATAAGTTTGTAGGGGCGCTGGAGAGCCATTTCTAAAGATAACCCTTTTATTTACATATTTTTGTGTTCAGGTCATGAATGTGCACAAACGCCTATTTGGGTCCAACTCGATCCGAGAAGGCGTTTGAGAGTTAAGAGACGTTTTATTTTCACAAAAATGGCCACCTCGTTACAGGCTTGCCACACCCATACCCGATAAGATATCAACAACAAAGTCACAACTTTGGTTGGCACATGTGTCTAGATGATACTCACCAAATTTGGGGCCATTTAGATTAAAACACAATGATTTGCATCTTTCTGCGCAAGTGCGATTTTAGTGGCGCGTTTCACCCCACATGGCGGACTTCCTGTTGAGTTTAGGGTGTGGCTGTCATTGACTTTTCTGTTTGCCTGAGATGTCCTATGGATGTACCAAGTTTCATTTTTCTACGTTGGAAAAAGTTACTTTCACTTTCCATAGGCCCAATGTATTAGATTTTGTAGAATTCGCCACTGAGTCATTTCGTATTTTTTTAGTGACTTCAAAAACATACCATTTCGAGCTTGAAGTCTGGGACCAATAAAAATGACTTTTAGTGCATGTTCACTGGGTCAAATTTAGGATCATTTGGTCACAATAAAAAAAAAAAAAAAAAAAAATCAGAGCAAAAACAATAGTCCCTCCCGGTCATCACCGGCTCGGGCCTAATAATAATAATAATAATAATAATAATAATAATAATAATAATGGATTAGTTTTATATTGCGCATTTCTCCCAAGGAACACAAACCACTTACAGGCCGCCCATTATTCATACAATCCACAGTCACACACTGGTAAGTTATGTCTGTAGCAGAGGTTCCACTAGACCTTTTGACAGTCTATTACCTGACATTTTTAAGTTTCTTACTTTTAATAAAAGCAATGGCTGTTTCAAGATGAGCATAGAGGACAGATTATTTGTTTTATTTATGAACAACGGATGAACAAAGGTGGAAGGATATTTTGTGATTGAACTCTAGAGATTGTTGTATATTACACGATATGATTCCGACAAAAGGAAATAACAAAAATGGATTGCTTTTGTTGTGCGCCCCCTGACAAGTTTGTTACTTGTTAGCTTTTCTACAGATGTCACAGAACATTTTTCCTCCTTCCCTCCTCAGCCACGTAAACTCTTGGCTGAGTTTACAATACTCCCTCTTCTTGACCTCTTTGTAGCTGCTTGATTGTCCCGTAACACCGGTTGGTGACTGCTCAGTGTTGTCTGTTTGTCCTCCTTCATCCTCCACTGCATTATGTCCTGTTTTTTTTTTCACTTTTGTTTAATATCAGAACTATTTGGCGGTTTGAAAAAACTACTCGCACTCGGTTGCTGTGATATTTTTCCAACTGAATGCAGTGAGACAAAGAACTTTGCAATGAACGTGCTTTGTTTTAAATAAATCACACACAGTAAACAAAACGATCTGACAGGGGTAGCTATGTTCCCCGCAGTGCTAAAAAACTCGCTCTGATGCTGTGCTTGTAGACAAATACACATGTATTTAATTTACGTGCCAATTTTGCTAAGAGCGGATAGCGTGTTTCATTGTCTCGCCACCATGCTAGTGGATCTGCCGTAGAGTCAATTGGTTGTTCTTGGAGATAGCGGGTTAACGCCGTGTCACTTCCATGTCACGGTTATCATTGTCTGCTATATTTGCTTTTTATTTATTAAAATACATGCAATTGGTTAATGAAACATTTATTAAAATTAAGATAAAATTTGTACAAAACAGAATTCGTTTTTAAGAAAGGTTTTATACAAAGCAAAATTTAATGAAGTGGTAAATATTAAAAATATTTTAATGACACGGTTTTGGCGGTTATAGAGTTCTAATGACGGTGTTCAACTATAACCGCCGATCACACGGTTATATACTAACCTTCACACCCCTATCGCTGACATTTAGACACACCCTCATAATAATCCGTCAAAATGACAGATGGCATTCTGATTTTTTTTCCGTCAGTTTTTTTTTTTAAGTATAGCGGAAAATATTTTGTTAATGTGACGTCTGTAGTCACAGCTGCACAGGGGCAGATTCACAGAGACGTAGCAGCCATTTTGCACCTACGGACTCTTTGACCATCACCAAACATTCTCTCACATTCATACACCAGTGCTGTGGCAGTAGAGGCAAAGTGGATTAAGTGTCTTACACAAGGATGCAGTGTGTGAATGGGGGAGAGTGGGAACAGACAACCTTTCTATTTTGTGTAAATTAAAAAAAAAAAAAAAAAAAGAAGAATATGCTGTTACAATGCCACTGGGCATTTCATGTTTTTCAGAAGATCCACCACCAAAGAAGATGGCCTTAACCACTACAGTGCCAAAAGAATTCCATTTCAAGACAGATGCACGCATTAAAACAACCTCGGGTTCCAACACGGTGAAAGAGATCAACTTTATGGAGCAACTCCGTAAACCATCATCTCCAGTGAGTACACATTTTTGGGACTGCTAACTATTGTGACTAGAGGACGTGCAGTCTGACTGATTTTTAAAGAATTTTACTTTTTCTAATTTCTTGTCTAAATTAACAAGCATACAAGCTTATTGGATATCGGACATTTCATGACACTAACCTGTTTATTTATTTTCTCAGGAAAAGCCTTTGAAAAGGGCCACAGTGCCCAAACCATTCAATTTATCAACCAGCAGAAAGAGAAAAGGAGAAGAGCCAGCTTCATACGTGCCAATGGCTCAACAGGTTGAGCAGTTCCACAGAAGGACTCCTGAGCGCTTCCATCAGCCCAGCCGACAGACTCACGAGAGAGGTACAGGCCATATCAGAATGAGGTTTTGTCTCAAACCTTCAATCTTGGTTTGTAGCTTTTGATCTAAAGCTTTCCTTTCTAGGACCTTCTCCAGTGAAGAGCACTCTCCACAAGTCCACAGTGAAGGTGCCCACCATCCCTGCAAGTTTTCAGTTGCAAATAGAAAAGCGGCTCCAGGAGAGGCAGGCCAAGAAGCCCCAGGTGGTGGTGGAGGAGGAGCCCGCTCACAGCTTTAAGTCCCATCCAGTGTCTAAGAAGATCCTGGAGGGAGTGGTGGTGAGTTGGGGAGCAGCAGGATGAGTGTTGGGACATCCTGCTGAGGGTCTATTGTATGCTGTAAGAGGGCCATGGAGCGCGTTTATACATAACTTTTTATTATTTGATTATTATGCAAATATTGCATGAACCAGTCTGCTGGCTGTAAACTGCCACCTTTTTAATTAGGCCTCATTCCTCGCTCCACTCATTCAGTGTTGCTCAGTTGGAAGGTCTTGAGACAATCCTTGAAAACGTGTGAAACGGGATTTTGACTAACAATGTATGTTCACAGGGTGTGCCAGATAAGAAAATTGTGACTCTGACTGTGCCCGAGTCTCCAGCATTTGCGTTGAAGAAGAGAATTCGTGTGGAACCTGCTCCTGTGGAGGTGAGGACTCCTGTTCTAAAGGGCGCTCTGATGATTATGTACTTAGTCATGGGATGTGTTGTATCCCTCTCGCAGGTAAAACCGCCATCACCCATCAAAGCTCCTCCGGTGCCTCATTTTGGCCTGCCATTCCAGCCCAAGCTGCCAGAGAACCACCATGTGGAGTTGTGTCCTTTCTCTTTTGACAGGAGAGAGCAGGAGAAGAGGGTGCTCAAAGAGAAGAAGTTGGAGCAGATAAGAAATGAAGAGGTAAGGGCTCTGCATTTAGATTATTTCCTAAAATCATTTGGCCTTAGTTGCAACCGCTGCCATCACAGCAAATATCCAAGCTCCTCCAATAGCCACGGCTTGCCAAAAGGACTAGTGTGCCGGGAGGAAACTGTCAAATGCAAACTTTTTCTGATCACTTTTGGGCACTCTTTGGCGAGCCTAGTTCAAGGATGATGTGGTCAATGTATCCTTAATTGTCTAACCTGACGGTTTGTCTGTCTTGCAGCAAACAATGACTGCAAACTGAATATCCCTAATGGATATTTATTTTTTTTCTGATACCTGTCTTTGCTTCTATGTTGTGCCAGCTGCAGGACTGTCTTCCAGCCCCATTAACACTTATGATCTTTAAGTGTCATTCATTCCATACTCACTGAACCACAAAGTCCCCAAAAAAATGAATCTGATGTGAATGATCGGTAGCTAGGATGAATGTTGCTACATTTTATTCAAAGCACTGAAGTCCACTCTGTTTGTTGGTCCAGAGAATTGAATTCTACAGAACTAGTTTATCATTCAACAAGCATTGCTGCCTGAGTGTGCAGTTAATTGAAGGTCGTTTTTCCAGGCTCCAAAGTTCAAGGCCCAACCGCTGCCAGACTTCACGACAGTGGTCCTCCCTGAGAAGAAAAAGCTGGAACCCACAAAGCCTGAGCCGTTCAACCTGCTCATAGATGCACGAGGAGCAGAGAAGAGCAGTCGCTGGGAGCAGAGGGTGAGACCTGCTGATAAATGTGAGGCATGTGTAAACGACCTCTGGAATGTTGTTTGATAATTGTAAATCTCTCTAGGTTCAAGAAGAGAAGAAGCAACAGGCCGAAGCCACACATTTCAAAGCCAGACCCAATGTTGTCATTCACAAAGAACCATTTAAGCCCAAAAAGGAGGAACACTCTTTGACACATGTAAGGCACATCTTCATTATTGATAGAACTGTGGAGCTGGGTGCTTGATCTTCTACATCCGTCGTTTGTTGAATAATGCATGTAGTATCTACAGGGATGTTAGTATGAAGTATTTCATTGTACAATGAAATACTTCATACCCTGCTTCCGTTTCTTTTGTGTGTGAGTCATGAAATGAATCGTGTGTGTGTGTGTCGTTGACCGACCCTTTCATCCAGTACTGATGTTTCTGTATTCTGAGTCATGGGGAAAGCTAAAGAATTGTCAAACGGGTCAGAACTGCTTGTGATTCCGGCCAATCCAAAGACCCACCACAATATCTCCATTCAACTAGGCCCATCAACCATTACACCGTCCAGCAGTGCCAGAAATCTGGGAGTGGTAATCAGCTAAACTTCACAAGTCATGTCGCCAGCACCACCCGGTCCTGTAGATTCATCCTCTACAACATTAGGGAAAATTAGATCTTTGCTATCAGAGCACTCTACACAAATCCTAGTCCAGGCTCTTGTTGTCCAAACTGGATTAAACAGACATCTTGGTTCTGGGCCAGCTGTTCTGGCCCATGTTTGTGATGCCCCTCTTGCTTCCATGAGTGTTTGCGGGTCTTATGCATGAGTACTGCCATCTCGCTCTGGCACTGTGATCACTTCACAGCATAAATACAGATTAGACTTGGGTGGAATGGTCTGGTGACTCTTTTGCTCCACTCATCTCTACATTTACTTCCTGAACTACTTGACATAATATGGAACATGCTACATGATTCTGGGAGGCGGCATATTTTTCTCAAACAAGACTATAAATCACTAAATATACTCCCAAACTCTGCAGTCCATACAAGATTTCCTCACTTTATTTGAGCTTAAACACAAGTTTTTGTAAAGGTCAGCTAAAACATCTGGACAGTTGCACGGGATTAACCTTCCTGCCGCTAGAAGTACAGTCCACTAATTTTTTTTTTTCTTGCCACTTCCACAGCATCATTTCAGTTGTTGACAGAGCGCCGAGCTCAGGTGCGCCAGGAGTACGACCAACTGGTGAGTGAGAAAGAGGCTCTAAGGGCACTCGTGGAGGAGCAACAGCGTCAGCAGGAAGCCGAGCGTGAGAAAGAGGAGATTGCGAAACTGCGCCAAGAACAGGTGACTAAAAACCCTTCACATATCCAGATAAAGTGGCCCATTTCACTGGCACTCAATTTTATTTTTTATTTTTCCCAGGTCCACAAGGCTCAGCCTATCAAACACTATAGATGTGTCAAAGTGAAGAAGAGCGAAATCCCCCTCACTGTTCCACAGTCTCCCAATTTCTCTGACCGCTTCCGAATGTGATCAGACTGTTTTATTTTTTTTAATACTATGTTTTTAATATTCTTATGTTTTTACTTAAGTGTGAGGTCATTATCAAGGCCTGAGTGTTGAGAGGAAAGTCTGTGGCTAAAGTGTATTTGATGTTTGTATAATAAACCCATAGACCTTTTCTGTGCTGTCTCACTGTGGTTTGATGTCATTATGCAGGACCCTGGAAGACACAGTTGTTTCAGTGTTTTATTCAAGTAACTCTTACACAGTAGTAGTAGTAGTAGTATTGAAAAGCCAAGAATCTGTCTTGAACTTGTATCCAAGACTGAAATTTAAGTATGAACGTGCACAGTCATTGTAAAAAGCGTGGTGACTATTTTATTTTTTAATTTTTAACAAATATGCAAAAATACAAGATGTCAATTTTAAGGGTCTCTATACGAGTAGAGAACAGAATAGATACACAGCAAGGCACTGAACTGTTAGGGTTCCTGAGGCACAGTTTAGTTTATTTACAATATGTGCTTTGGAAATCTTAAAGCTATGATATGCTGTTTCACACTTGTAACAAAAATTCCATTCTCTAAACCAAATGGTCAGGTGCCTGCCCATGACTAAACAAGTAACTATGGGGAAAGACTTTCTTATAGTCCTATTGAGAACATGAGATCTAAACGTGGATTCTGATCTGTATTCTTCGTGGAAAATTGCCCAACTTGAATGGCATACCAACTAAATATGACTCAATTATTGTATCTTGGGAAAAACCTGAAGATTTAGCAGTAAAGACAGTAATGATTTTATGCAACATCACATCTACTCTGTCAATTATAAAGCCTGTCCTAAATCTTTCCCAAAAGGACTTAAAGAATCTTATGTAGTGAGTTGTGCTTTGAGTTCACCTTGACTGCAGAGTAGGGTTTCAGATTACTGTTTTGGGGAATGGAATGTGATTACTGGTTTGAACAATAAGGAGTTCTTCAACAATTGAAGCGAGGTGTGAGCAGTTGTGACATAGAACCCACTGAAACACGTGGGAAAAGTGCAGTGGAACAGAAGATGACAGCTGGTTAACTGGATGAGGAATAATGTGGAGATTGCTGTGTCATGGATTCAGCTTGTTATGAGCACTAAAATCTTTAATTCTGTTTAAACCTCAGTCTCATTTAATGTGACTGCATTTTGGAGTTTGAATACTCCCTATCAAAACACTTTCAGAGGGACAGTAACAGTACATGGCCATGGTAATAAAAACGAGCAACCCAGAGCCCTGTGCTACAAAGTTAGTTGAACGTACCCCAGGTAATACAAACTCTAACAGTCACAGTCTGGATTAATGGGATCACGAAGGGGGCTATCGACAAGTCTCTGGAGCTGAGAGTGCTTCATGTAAAACAGTTAACACTAACCAATCAATCACATGGACAGGTTGGTAATAGTCCACATTATTATAACACAAACAGCACATACAAAACCAAGCAGCTACAGACTAACAACAGTACAGTATTTTAGATGCTGCATTTAAAAAAAACTGTTAATGTTCAATTGTGCCCCAGTCAGCTGCTGCTTGTGCAGTTATTTTTCTTTTTTAAGCTCTTTGCAGTGTCTTTGCCCTCCTCCTTGACACCTGCAGCTCTGTAGCCACAGATCTACTTTTGAAAGAACCAGCTTCGTGATACTGTTAACCCAGAAGTTCTCTAACCTCCTAATCCAACTTTATAGTACAAGGCTCAGCTCCTAATAAATAACATTTATCTTCAGGTTTTAAGGATCCACAAATGACACTGCAATGTATCGAACCCCGGCAGTAGTGGGAAGACCCTCGTGGTAATGAGTGAGGCGTCCTGGGTGCATTAGGGCCCATCCTTTACGAGGAGCTGTAATGGAGCAGTTGTAGCGAATAAACTTGCATCCACCTCCCTGCAGCCACAAACAACACACAGTTAAACATTTGAACTAAAGCAGCATCTGAACATTTATGATGTACAGCTTTATATGGGCCCTCATGTAAACATGAACTTTGTTAAAAACATTAGTAAAACAGTGTTGTTCTGAAACAGTACCATACTGATACAGACTTCTACTTTGGCATCACTGTCCAATTTACTATTCAGAACTCAAATGCTCACATACATTTCACATACATTACATGAAAAGATCTCTTCTGTTCTCTTTGACCACATGGTAAAGAGAATAGTACATTTGTACTGAAGATGCAGGGTAAGAGTAACAGAAATCCTAGCTCCTGCACGTGTCATGCAGAAAAACAGACACATGAGTCACATACAAAGGAATAGTAGAACATGTCATAAACAGTAAAGGGAATATTGTCACTTTAATGACCTACAGGGTGTACTGAACTTTTTAACATAGCTTTCAAGCCTTTAAGACTGCTCACAGCCTCTTAACACACTCACCTGGAAATCAGTGCCCACTTGATTGAGTGCAAGGTTTACAGTAAAAGTGGAGGCATCATGGTGTGGTCTCAAAGATGGCTGCTCATCAGGCTTATATCTAACTACAAAGGCCAAGTCAAACTGAGCCTGCAAACACAAACAGAGAGAGTCATGTAGCATTCAGAGAGAATGTGATTGTGTGAATGTCCCGGCTCCTGCTGAACAATGGAGAAGCATGTGTCCTGCTCAAGAATCAGAGAGTGCAAAGAGAGAGGAGCAGCCACCTGCATCATTCCTGTAGAATATGAAACCTGCCACTGTGTTTTACCTGGAGGTCCATGTTTTTTTCTGTTTAGAGCTATGTTAATAGTGAAAGTAGAAGCATTGTGGTGTGGGGCGAGCGGTGCCTGTTTGTCCGGTGTGTACCTCACTACAAAGCACAGGGCATAGAATAACTGATGAGAGAGGACATGAAGGTCAGCAACAGCATCCACTTATCAATGCCACAAGAACAAGAAGGCTAAAACACAGCTTTCTCCCAAAGACTGTAGGGCTGAAGAACTCTTACCCGCTGCCGGACCTGAGGAACACATTTCATGGACCTATGTTTTTACATGAGGAAATGTAAACCTTTAGTAACAAATTGCCTGTAACAATTACCTGACTGTTTTGTTATATAGTTTATTGCATTTGAAATTCTACTATGAGCTTGTACCTAATCTTTAATAAAAGAAGGAGCTCACTTAACAATTGCAGGCTGAAGGAAGAAGATCATTTGGATGATCAGAGTTACTGTGACAACATACGGGTCAACAGCCTAAGGTAGGGCGTGGAGTGGGAAACCCAATACACTTCTTTGAAATCTTGGTTTGCCTTCAGACCTGGCGAAGGTGACAAAAAACGCTTCAAAATTAATTGAGCGCACAGGGGTCTGGGTCAGAAGCACACAGCAGTTACCAGACCCCTGATTATCGAGCTTTACAACTCCAGAGATAAGCAGAGGATAAAGACAGCAGTACAAGCCACATCGGAGCAAACAGCCCTTTTTTTACACAGATCACACCTGGCAGTGTTTTCAGTAACTGCAGTAAAATAAGTCCACACAGCGCTTGCTCTTCCTGTTCTAGCTGTGTTTACTTCTGCTGCTCATGTGATGACACAGTGACTCACAGAGAGCAGGTGACACAGACCTGTCCACTCACTCAGTGGAGCAGCAAAGGATCTGTTGTGTGCAAAATTTTTCAGGTGAAACTAAGTTATCCCAATAGCAAACACTGTTTAATTTTCAGCTACAAAACACAGTATGTAGCCTGTAACTTTGTTTCTGAAAATATACCCCAAAACGCTTGCCGACCTGTTCCCGGTGCATGTTAAACTCCGGCAGGGCTGCCCTTTGTCACTGGTCCTGTTCATTATCTTTATGGACAGCCAGGGGCCGGAGGGAGTCTGGTTTGGTGACCACAGGATCTCGTCTCTGCTTTTTGCAGATGATGTTGTCCTGTTGGCTCCATCAAGCCAGGACATTCAGTGTGCACTGGGACGGTTTGCAGCCGAGTGTGAAGCGGCTGGGATGAGGATCAGCACCTCCAAGTCTGGGGCCATGGTTCTCAGTCAGAAAAGGGTGGCTTGTCCCCTTTAGGTTCCCTGCCTCAAGTGGAGGAGTTCAAGTATCTTGGGGTCTTGTTCACGAGTGAGGGAAGGAAGGAGCGTGAGATTGACAGACGGATCGGTGCAGCTTCTGCAGTGATGCGGTTGATGTACCGGTCTGTCGTGGTAAAGAAGGAGCTGAGCTGTAAGGCAAAGCTCTCGATTTACCGGTCAATCTACGTTCCTACTCTCACCCAGGGTCAGGAGCTTTGGGTCATGACCGAAAAAAACAAGATCTCGGATACAAGCGGCCGAAACGAGCTTTCTCCGCAGGGTGGCGGGGCGCTCCCTTAGAGATAAGGTGAGGAGCTCGGTCACTCGGGAGGAGCTCAAAGTAGAGCAGCTGCTCCTCCACATCGAGAGGAGCCAGCTGAGGTGGCTCGGGCATCTGTTTCGGATGCCTCCTGGACGCCTCCCTAGGGCCAGAGGTGTAAAGAGTACCTGAAATCCAGGTACTCTTTAATCCTTTTATTTGAGTAAAAGTACAGATACCTTACTGTAAAAATGACTCCACTACAAGTTACAAGTCACCAATTTAAATACGACTTGAGTAAAAGTCTTTAAGTATCCCATTTTAAAAGTACTTAAGTATTTTACTTGTACTGAATGTTGGCTCAGATGCACTAGTCCTCAAAACAAAGAAATATTGTAGGTCAGTAAAAAAGAAAGTTTATGAGGTTTTACTTTCTAATATAGAAAAGAAATTGAACACCTCAATATTTCGACATGGCAGAACAAAAACACGGATTAAACAAGTCGTCCGGCTCAAAAAAGGCATACGTAAAACATTTTCAAAAAAGGTATTTTCAGTAAAATGGACAAACAAAAACAAAACAAACTGCATGAAGAGCTGGCTTCGGCATCATCAGTGGCTGCAGCCATCGATCATTTTTGTGAAACACCTGGCGTTCGGCAGGATGCTAATTTACGTTCACAACAGAGTAACGCATTTAGGCAAAAAGCATCCAGTACCTTCAATAGCCTGCAGATGGCGGTATCGACTCTTACACCCAAGAAATAAGCCACGACAGACAAAGTCGACTTGACGTGCATAAACACAATGTAGCGAGTAACTGTAACTGTCAGTTCAAATGTAGTGGAGTAAAGAGTACAAGTATTCTATCAAAAATGTAGTTGAGTAGAGAGTAAAAGTTGATTATATTTTTGATACTCAGTACAAGTACAAAGTAGCCAAAAAATTACAGTAACGAAGTACATTTACTCAAGTACTTTACACATCTGCCTAGGGATATGTTCTGGGTATGTCCCACCGGGAGGAGACCCCGGGGGAAAGACCTAGGACACGCTGGAGGGACTGTCTCTCGGCTGGCCTGGGAACCTCTTTACCTCTCCAGAAGAGCTAGAGGAAGTGTCTGGGGAGAGGAAAGTCTGAGCTTCTCTGCTTAGACTGCTGCCCCCCGACCAGGCCCCAGATAAACGGTGGAAGATGGATGCATGGATGCCAATTAGATTACCTCCTGTTTATCCAGATGTTTCTTACTTTGGTTTTGAAAAATGCAGGAACGACTTTACTTTGGGTATATGATATATAGTACTTTAATGATGTTCTCCCTGTCTATAACACAGGGAGTGTGTGAAGGAAGCTTTTCCGCACTAAAATGAATCAAAAACAGGCTTAGGTGCTCTCTTTCAGCACTTCTTTCAAATATGCTGGAGAGTGAAAATATTATAGATGGTGTAGCTAAAAAGAAGTCAGTTACTGCAGAGGCTACTTATGGAGTGAACAATGTAGGTTTAGCTTTTCAGTTATTCTTCCCTTCACTTGTTTTTGTCAGGTTTAAGTTGATAGGTTTTGAAGTTATACTATTAAAAAGTAAGCAAATAGTTATTTATTTTTTACACTAAGGATCATAATCAAGGATGTTGCTGAAGGCCAAACCAGAAAGATTGAATTCATAATATCTGAAATACGTAGATTTTTTATATAGTAAGATAATTGAAGAAAAGAAGAGTATTTGCTCAGAGTAAAATGATTTCTTAAATGTTTTACTAATTCTATATACAGTACTCACTATTACTGCCTAGGGAAATCTTGATCAATGTGTGGGGGGACTCTGGTCTTTGCTTAGGGCCCCCAAAATGGTAAACACGCCCCTGGGTATAACCACTACAAAATGCACACTGATGTGTAACTGTATATGCCAATAGAGGTACTCGCTGCCCCCCGCGGAGAAAAAAAGTTTAAGTAAAACAAGTAACGTAAAATTAAACGCAAACATGCAACACCTTTTGAGTGTTTTCATAAGCCTCACATCTGAGAAAACTGCTGAAACATCCAACAGCAAAAATGAGCCCATTGTCTGTGTATCTCCCTCAATGGTGTCCCTTGGTAGGTGCTAACAAGCTTAAATGTACAAAGTCAGGACTCACTAGTTGTCACCACAAAATCAAGCTAGGCCTGCTAGTGGTCGGACATAAGCATAACCAGGGCTCGACATTAAAAACATTAAACTGTTGAAACCTGCGCCAGTGTGCCCAACCAAATAATAAAGTTTACTTTGCACTACATCTAATCACTGTTCAGGGAAACTCTTTCCTGTACACTTAGTAGCATATACATGGACGGAGTGGCTCAGTGGTAGAGCAGTCGTCCTATAACCGGAAGGTTGGCGGTTCGATTCCCGCTCTGCCCTGTTCATACTTTCGTTGTGTCCTTGGGCAAGGCCCACCTTGCCTCCAGTGTCCGTAGCACTGGTGCATGAATGCGTGTGACTGTAGAGGTGTGTTTGGTGGTGGTAGGAGAAGGTTGAGCGCCGTTTGTATGGCAGCCCCCTCTATGTCTGCCCCAAGTGTGAATGTGTGTGAATGGGGTGAGTGGAAGCACGATGTAAAGCACTTTGGGTGCCCGAGAAGGGTGCAAAAAAGCGCTATATAAATGCATGCCATTTACCATTTACCATTATTCACATTTAGGACTGACACGTCAACTCATTACACGTCCATCTACAACCCTGGAGCTGAGAGGCGGGCATAATGTACACCTACAGTCAGGTCCATTAATATTGGGACAGTGACACAATTCTTATCTTTTTGGCTCTATACACCACCACAATGGATTTGAAGTGAAACAAATAAGATGTGCTTTAACTGCAGAATTTTAGCTTAGCAAATCAGGTGAACGGTGTAGGAATTACAACAGTTTGTATATGTGCCTCCCACTTTTTAAGGGACCAAAAGTAATGGGACAATTGGCTGCTCAGCTGTTCCATGGCCAGAATGTGTGTTTACAAGGAGTGCATAAAAGGTTTGAATGTTCAATTCAAGTGTGCTATTTACATTTGGAAAGTGTTGCTGTCAACTCTCAATATGAGATCCAAAGAGCTGTCACTATCAGTGAAGCAAGCCATCATTAGGCTGAAAAAACAAAACAAACCCATCAGAGAGATAGCAACAACGTTAGGTGTGGCCAGATCAACTGTTTGGAACATTCTTAAAAAGAAAGAATGCACCGGTGAGCTCAGCAACACCAAAAGACCTGGAGGACCACGGACAACAACTGTGGTGGATGACCTAAGAATTCTTTCCCTGGTGAAGAAAACACCCTTCACAACAGTTGGCCAGATCAAGAACACGCTCCAGGAGGTAGGTGTATGTGTGTCAAAGTCAACAATCGAGAGAAGACTTCACCTAGAGTGAATACAGAGGGTTCACCACAAGATGTAAACCATTGGTGAGCCTCAAAAACAGGAAGACCAGATTAGAGTTTGCCAAACAACATCTAAAAAAGCCTTCTCAGTTCTGGAACAACATTCTATGGACCGAGACCAAGATCAACTTGTACCAGAGTGATGGGAAAAGAAGAGTCTGGAGAAGGAAAGGAACTGCTCATGATCCAAAGTATAGCACCTCATCAGTGAAGCATGTGGTGGTAGTGTCATGGCGTGGGCATGTATGACTGCCAATGGAACTGGTTCTCTTGTATTTATTGATGATGTGACTGCAGACAAAAGAAGCAGGATGAATTCTGAAGTGTTTCGGGCAATATTATCTGCTCATATTCAGCCAAATGCTTCAGAACTCATTGGATGGACAATGACCCAATGCATACTGCGAGAGCAACCAAAGAGTTTTTTAAGTGAAAGAAGTGGAATGTTGTGCAATGGCCAAGTCAATCACCTGACCTGAATCTGATTGAGCATTCATTTCACTGAAGAGGAGACTGAAGGGAAAATGCCCTAAGAACAAGCAGGAACTGAAGACAGTTGCAGTAGAGGCCTGGCAGATCATCACCAGGGATGAAACCCAGCGTCTGGTGATGTCTATGTGTTCCAGACTTCAGGCTGTAATTGACTGCAAAGGATTTACAACCAGGTATTAGAAATTAAAAGTTTGATTTATGATTGTTAATCTGTCCTTTCACTTTTGGTCCCTTAAAAAGTGGGAGGCACATGAACAAACTCTTGTAATTCCTACACTGTTCACCTGATTTGGATGTTAATACCCTCAAATGAAAGGGTATTTTTATAATAACGTTTAATTTCCTAGTGTTTATAGTTACTGGGTGCTCATAGTTCTCTTTAGGTCATGTCAAATCTGATCATGTCATGTCATTCGTGTTAATCCAAGAAGGAACTAGACATAACTAGAGGTAGACATAACTTGCCACAGGAGGACTTCTGCAGCTGGAGCTTGTGCTGGACAGGGTGTGAGATACGCCTGCTACAGCCTTCACTGCATGATATAAAATCTCATGTATTGTTTACTTTGAGAAGCAAACCTCAGCCTGTACCACTTGTGACATGTTTGTACCTTTGCTTCATTCTTGCAAGAATTAAACCTGACCAGGTTGAGTTTTAAATTATACTCTGTCTACGTGTCTCTCTGGATAATAAGGATAAAGAATTCTTAGAACAGTTACTTATTCAAGAACCTGCTCTTTGCAAACACTGTCTATGTCTAGTCATTGTCGTAACACAGATGTGATCAATTCAGACTTAAATGGAATGCATTGATGTAAGTTCCATTTTTGAACTAAGATTTCAAGTACAATCCCAGAAACAAAAAACTGAACAATGTGCAGTGTATGAGCTTGGCGTTAAAAGTAACTACACAATGTAACATACACAGATGCACTCAGTAGAGATAATAGGCTTACCCTGGTGTAGTAACCCGGAAACAACTTCTCTGTGACAGGTGCCACGTACTCCAGGAGGAACTTATGCCACTCCTTTTCAAAAGTTGACCTGGTTCATGTGAATATCGATGGTGGGGACATTCTCATAGCCTCCCTGGATTCTGGTGTCCTGAGAGAAACATTGCATGTTGGGATAGTGTTAGCCTAGTCTTTTTGTAGCAGCAATTCTACTACAGAATCAAACACGGTGTATTAATACTGTTCAAATTGTACTGTATGGACAAACATATATACAACTAAATCCAAAAAAGTATTACTCTTTAATCTTGACAAAGTTCTCATACCGCATAGCCACCTCCTGACCACTTTCCAAAGTGCTCCATTTCTTCAACAAGATGGTTACAGGCTGTCTCACTGAAGATCGGGAACCAGTACACGTCCGGACATGGCTAGGGAAGGAAAAGACATGGCTGACTTATGTGGATGGATTGTCTCTTATGTTTATAGTGCAATATTTAGTTTCAATGTAATATTCACATTATGATGATGACAATGAATGAGTGCTCGTTATGAACTCACGGTTTCAATAAGCTTGCCCTTAATGATATGGCTGTAGTTCTCATGAATGTAGAGCTCCTCCCAGTCCTAAAGCACATCTCACATCAATAACTTTATTCTCCTCATTCTATTAAAGCCAATTATTAAAGAACATTGAATTGCTCAGGCTGATTTAAGCAGAATGTGAAGAGGAAAGCCCTGAGGCCCATTTAAAAACCATGTTTAATTGATTAACAGGAGGTTGTGTGAGGTGTGCTGACTCTTACCACAGGATTTTCAAAGATCTGCCATAGGTCATTATGCAGATTGTTGGTCTTGTAGTTGTCTGTTGACAGGATGCGTCCAAACAGGTGCATGTTGGCCACATACATGAACACTCCCTAAAAAAGAAAGCACAGTTTCAGCTCAACAGCACTGGTTTCACTTTGATGCAATAATGGCTGAAAAAGAAAATAACTGATCAATTTTCTCACCAACAACTTGTTTGGACCTGGCACTAACACGTGGATGACTGACTGATCAGGTGGCTAGTATATTTAGGTTTAGTGACTGGAATGTGTCCATCTTCTATTGCTACTCAATATATTCTCTGTAGTTTATTTCATTTAACCTTTATTTATCCAGAAATATCTCACTGAGATTACAAATCTCTTTTGCAGGGGAGTTCTGGCACCATGTGTATGTATGAGGGGGACTATTGTACATGTCTTTAGTGTTGGGGGAAACCAGAGCAATTGGAGGAAACAAGGAAAACATGTTAACTTCAACAAAAGGCTCTGATTACACCCAGGCCTTTCTTGCTGTGAGACAGGAGTGCTAACCACTCTGTCACTGTGCCACCCAATGATGTCAGCTGTTCACAGAGTGCCTCGGGGGAATCAGGCCAAATAACAGGAAGCAACACTGAAAGATCAGATTGAGTTGCTTATATACCTTGCTGCGAATATTGTGGCAGAAAGCCATGTCTGGGTCTAAGATGTGTGAGGTGTACAACTTGTCATTCTGAAGCTCTGATCGCAGGACACTGGCCTTCACCAAGTACACACTCGACACATAAGGCACATTCCAAACACCCCTGAAAAACACCAAGACAACAATTAAAGCCAAACTTTGAGGACTGATGCTCATTTTCACCATGCCCTTTCCTCTTGAGGATAAATCTTTTTCAAACACTAAATATCTAAATTGTCCCTGTAATACTGTGTTTGATTTTACTGCCACATTATCACGCACAAATGATAATCTAAAAGTCATGTAAAACAACTTACTGCCTGCGTCCTTGAACTATGTCAACGTAGTCCTCTGAACGGGCGTAATATCCATCTGCGCTGAGAGCTCCCCAGAAGTTACTCCACAGTCTGCCGGCTCGAGTTATCATTGGAGCCACAATGGGACTTATAAAGACAAGCATGTGAGTGTTTACAGCCGCCTCAACACACCAGCAGCTGACTTTCATAGACATAATAGGAACTTACAGATTGAGTTCAATGAGGATTTTAAGTGTGTCCTCATTCTTTAGCACCACTTCAATGTCCAAGTTGAAGAAATAGTCACAATCGTCATCCTTGTGACACATATCACTAAAAAGGCAATAAATATTCAGATATACTGGCATAGGTCAGAATACAGGTGCCTCTTAATAAAGGTAATACATGTACTTCATTATGAATCCATGTTTTTGGAGTATGCCATTACTGATTTGCGTTGAGACAACAAAATCATCTGCATGATCCACATTCTCACGGAGCCACCCAAAACAATGTAGTACATATGCCAGACCAGTAGGGGTGGGTTTTTGCAACTTCTGCTACCACCTCTACGGTTTTCATGGAACAAGAACATTGGCCTCATGTACACAAAAGGCCTATTCGTAACAGAATCGTGCCCAATCCCTGTGGCCCAGGGATTGGGCATGTGACCTTGTTGCTGTGCAGAGGGAGTGCTAACCACTGCAACCAAGCACCCTAATGATTAATTATATATAATCAATCTGTGGAAGTAGTAATGCTTAAAAACACTGTAAATAGTGGACCCTTTATCTATAGTGTCAGATCAGAGCTATCGCACCTCCCATGCAGCAGGCATTATTAGCCCTATATCATTTTATATTTTAATAACCCTCCAAATGGAAAGAAAAATCTTTTTCTTGACACACGGCTCATGTTTGCAGACTTCTCTGAGTTTACTGACATGCCCAGGTTGCGGGATGAAGTGCCATCCATCTCTTCCTCTGGTCCAACGGACTTGATGTCCTGATAAAGACTTCCGTGATACTTTAAAAAAGAGCTGACCTGACCTTCATGATGAGGCACCTGGAATAAGAAAACATACAGCCAACCAAAAGACACAAAAGAATGGTAATTGTGCAGTTAGCAAGAGGTTGTTGATGCAAATACTTGTATTTGGGACAGTTTAAAGTTTACAATATTTTCTTTACCTGGTTGTAAATGAAGAGTTTGAGCCTGTCCTTGGGATATTGGAGTTTAAGAAGGCGCCTAAAGAACACAGTAACAAATGGAGTGGGTTGCTGAATGAAGATTCCTATCAGAACCAGTGGGTATTCCTGAAAAGGCAAATCATATAATGAATATATAATATAAGGCACAGTGCTGCAGCTGCAGAACATACAGTACAAAACAAACAGAACAAACATAAGTACATACTTACAGTTGTGCTCATAAGTTTACATACCCTGAATTTGTTATTTTTTGGGCATTTTTAGAGAATATGAATGAGAACACCAAAGTTAGTGGTTGGGTGAAGCTATTTATTGTCAGACAACTGTGATTACTCTTTTTTAAATCATTATGACAACAGAAACTACCCAAATGGCCCTGATCAAACGTTTACATACCCCAGTGTATTGCCACCTTTAAAGGGACTATATGTCAAATCAAATAACGTTTTAACTGCCCATATATGAGCCGACCATAACAAGATGAGACAGATGAGACCTTCACTGTTCAAAACTGTGGTCTCTATTGTGAAGAACTTCATCCTCCTCCTGGGACAACAGCTGTAACTGTGCCTGAAAATAGAACAACAAGCATTGTTTAGATTACACAGGTTTATTTGGGTGTGTGATCATTTCTGTCGATATATGACCTACCTGCCTCTGTTGTCCTGACAACAGCTGAGCCCCCCTCAGTATGTCCTCCTCAGTGACAGCTCCAGCTCCTGCTCTCCTCCTTCTTCAGTCACTGTCGGAGCTCTCCTCCACAGGAGCTTAAAACTCTCCTGAGCTGGAGTCCTGAGGAGAAAACATTTTAATAGATTACATATCTGTCATAATTTCTGAAGGTTCTCAGTCATCCAGGTTATCTTGAAAAAAAGGTTAAAGTTAAAGCATCTGGAATCAGTTTTCAAGGTAAAGACGTTTTGTCTCTAATACCAAGAGACTTTATCAATTGTCATAATATTATGCTAAACATGTTGGAGGTATTCTTAATGACACTAACGGTAAAACAAGTAAAACTCCATTCAGTCATATTATTTTTATATACATAAGAGGTCAGTGAGTTTGTTTTACTGTTTAGCTTGTCACTAAGTGCTACAGAAGGTGGTTTAGAAGCAGTGCAGCTGTTTAGAGAGTAATAATAACACGTACAGTATCCTGTCGGATGGAAGTTCACTGATTTTAGCCGTTATCCTGCTGAGACTGCGGGCCCCGGTGAAAGCTACTTGAGTTGTTGATGTAGCTGCTCAGCTAACATTAACTATTTTAGACAAAGGTTACATGCAGTCAATAATAACTTATACAAAGTTAGCTCTAACTGCCATATTGTGTTGAACAAGCTTTATAAAACATGCCATTGTCAAACATTAGTCGCTCTCTTCTCTTCCATGTCTCAGGAGTTCTCTTTCCTGCTGTGTCAGCACTCGACTATCAAGTATAGTTTACTCTCAATAAAGTCAAACAATAAATTTGCAGAAGTGTAACTTTTCTTACCTTCTCTGTAAATGTTGAAGTTCTGTGACTAGCTACAGCTGGCGGTCTGTTGCTCCGGATAACCAGTTATGCGCCTTGACAGCAAGAGTGAGCAGGACACTGACTGCAGTTCTCACGGTCACTGATGTCAGTAACGGTTTTTCTGAAAATTACGCATAGTTTCTGTTTAGTTGCAGTCTATTGTGGTAGTTGTGGATGAGGGTCTTTATTTTCTCAGATGGTAAAGTTGCCCATTCTTCTTTGCAAAAAGCCTCCAGTTCCTGTAAATTCTTGGGCTGTCTTGTACATGAACTGCACGTTTGAGATCTCCCCAGAGTGGCTCAATGATATTGAGGTCAGGAGACTGAGATGTCCAGAACCTTCACTTTATGTTGTTGTAGCCAATGACAGGTCGACTTGGCCTTGTGCTTTGGATCGTTGTCATGTTGGAACGCCAAAGTACGTCCCATGAGCAGCTTCCGGGTCTGATGAGTGCAAGTTTTCCTCCAGTATTTTTGATAACATGCTGCATTCATCTTTTCCTGTGCCTTTGTAGCTCATTCATCCCCAAGACATCAGCGATCCACCTCCATGTTTTACAGTAGGAATGGTGTACCTTTCATGTTTGGCAAATTGTAAGCGAGATGCTTTGAGACATTTGCGTAAACATAAGAAAAATTAAAAACATTTTAAAAGAAAAGTGCAGATAAAAAACACTTTAAGTTGTATTGATAATTAAGCTATGTCAGAGAAAAGTGTGGGATTATTTTGAAAAGCTAAAAAAATTACCCTAAAAAGGCAGTTGGCAAACTCTGCAGGCAAACATTTGGCTATTATTTGTCAACTTCAACTATGGCTTATCGTTTTAAACATGTAAGTAGCCACATTATAGTACCTGATTTTCTGTTGTCATCCCCATCTCAGACTCCACTCTCTCCCAAAAGCAGCCCAGGGACCTCTCCTGCTTCTCTTTTATTTAAAAAATAAAACCAGACCAATTTTTCCTACAGTACTAATAGAGTAAACCAAACTAAAGTTTAGCGGTTAGCATTAGCTTAGCGTACGACTTTAACGTTAGGACGGCAATAATCTCTGCCTTGTTATATATTATGTAATTTTTTTGGTAAAAAAATTATTTAATGATTATAAATTATAATAATAAAATTTTACTACTTACTTCAACCCACTCCCTTTCAAACATTATTATTCATATTATTTCATATAAATGTATATTTTAATTGTTTAAAATGTTCAAAATAAATGTAATAAAAATAAATTAAAAGTGCTGAAAATCGACTTTATCAGCAGCCCTTGAACCATAGACTACAAGTAATTATGTTAATATCATAAATGTGCAATTATTCGACTAAAGCCCTAGTAGCCATTCAAACCTGTATTCACCATTCAAAACTTGTATTCATGTTATCAGGCCAAAATATGTAAACTTTTGATCTGGGTAATTTGGGTAGTTTCTGTTGAAATTATGATTTAAAAAGAGTAAACAGTTGTTTTACAATTAATGGCTTCACCCAACCCCCTTCCTTGAACTGCCACCTTATCGTGGTGGAGGGGTTTCAGTGCCCGAATGATCCTAGGAGCTATGTTGTCGGGGGCTATATGCCCCTGGTAGGGTCTCCCAAGGCAAACAGGTGAATGGAATGTCACCTCGTTGGCGGGTAAGGAGCCTGAGCTTGTGCGAGAGGTTGAGAGATCCCAACTAGAGATAGTCGTGCTCATCTTCCCGCCCAGCTTGGGCTCTGGAACCCAACTCCTCGAGAGAGGCTGGACTCTCCACTACTCTGGAGTTGCCTGCGGTGAGAGGCGGCGGGCTGGTGTGGGCTTGCTCATTGCCCCCCTGCTCAGCTGCCATGTGTTGGGAGTTCAACCAGGTGAACGAGAGCGTCGTTTCCCTGCGCCTTCGGGTCGGGGATAGGTCTCTCAAATGGCAGAGTATACGGCCTTCTTGGAGTCTCTGGGAGGGGTGCTGAAAAGTGCTCCGGGAGTCCCCGTCGTTCTACTGGGAGAGTAGAACTGCCAGTAGAACGACGAAGAGAGGGGCGGAGCTGTCAACTGATCACCACCTCGTGGTGAATTGGATCCGGTGGCGGGTCTGTGAGGGTCTGTTGGGAACGTTTAGCCGAGTCCCCTGTCAGAGAGATCTTCAACTCCCACCTCCGGCAGAGCTTCGACCAGATTCCGACGGAGACTGGTGACATTGAGTCCGAGTAGAGTCCATGTTCTCCACCTCCATTGTCGATGCGGCCACACGGAGCTGTGACCGCAAAGTCTCCGGTGCCTGTCGTGGTGGCAATCCCCGAACCCGGTGGTGGTCACCGGAAGTAAGGGAAGTAAGTGCCGTCAAACTGAAGAAGGAGACCTATCAAGCCTGGTTGGCTTGTGGGACTCCTGAGACAGCTGATGGGTACTGGCAGGTCAAGCGGGCTGCAGCCCGGGTGGTTGTGGAGGCAAAAACTTGGGTCTGGGAGGAGTTCAGTGAGGCCATGGAGAAGGACTATCGTCGGCCTCGAAGAAATTCTGGCAAACCGTCCGGCGCCAACACTGTTTACAGTGGAGGTGGGAATCTGCTGACTTCAACTGGGGATATTGTTGGACGGTGGAAGGAATACTTCGAGGAGCTCCTCAACATGTCTTCCACTGAGGAAACAGAGGCCGAGGGCTCGGATGTGGGCTCGTCCATCGCCCAGGCTGGGGTCACTGAGGTAGTTGGGAGGCTCCTCAGTGGCGGGGCACCGGGGGTGGATGGGATGCGCCCTGAGTACCTCAAGTCTCTGGATGTTGTGGGGCTGTCTTAGCTGACACGCCTCTGCAATATCGCGTGGCGTTTGGGGACAGTACCTCTGGACTGGCAGACCAGGGTGGTGGTCCCTCTTATCAAGAAGGGGGACCAGAGGGTGTGTTCCAACTACAGAGGGATCACACTCCTCAGCCTCCCCGGGAAAGTCTATGCCAGGGTACTGGAGGGGAGAATGCGGCTGATAGTCGAACCTTGGATTCAGGAGGAACAATGCGTTTTTTGTCCCGGTCGTGGAACACTGGACCAGCTCTATACCCTCTCCAGGGTGCTGGAGGGTTCATAGGAGTTTGCCCAACCAGTCCACATGTGTTTTGTGGATCTGGAGAAGGCATTCGACTGTGTCCCTCGTGGTGCCCTGTGGGAGGTGCTCTGGGAGTATGGGGTCCGGGGCCCTTTGCTAAGCGACCTGTGCGACCGTAGCAGGAGCTTGTTTCGCATTGCTGGCAGTAAATCAGACCTGTTTCCCGGTGCATGTTGGACTTCGGCAGGGCTGCCCTTTGTCACCGGTCCTGTTCATTATCTTTATGGACAGGATTTCTAGGCATAGCCAGGGGCCGGAGGGAGTCTGGTTTGGGGACCACAGGATGTCGTCTCTGCTTTTTGCAGATAATGTTCTCCACCAATCTGAAGGGAGCAAGCCAACCTTTTCCGACTGAGAACCATGGTCTCAGACTTGAAGGTGCTGATCCTCATCCCAGCTGCTTCACACTCGGCTGCAAACCACCCCCGTGCACACTGGAGGTCCTGGCTTGATGGAGCCAACAGGACAAGACGGATCGGTGCAGCTTCTGCAGTGATGCGGTCGATGTACCGGTCAGTTGTGGTAAAGAAGGAGCTGAGCTGCAAGTCATAGCTCTCGATTTACTATGATAATCTATGTTCCTACTCTCACCTATGGTCATGAGCTTTGGGTCATGACCAAAAGAACAAGATCCCGGATACAGGTGGCTGAAATGAGCTTTCTCCGCAGGGTGGTGGGGCACTCCCTTAAAGATAGGGTGAGGAGCTCGTCACTTGGGAGGAGCTCAAACTATTGCCGCTGCTCCTCCACATCAAAAGGGGCCAGCTGAGGTGGGCTCGGGCATCTGTTTTGAATGACTCCTGGACACCTCCCTAGGGAGGTGTTCTGGGCATGTGCCACCGGGAGGAGACCTCGGGGAAGACCTAGGACACGATGGAGGGACTATGTCTCTCGGTTGGCCTGGGAACACCTCGGTATCCCCCCGGAAGAGCTGGAGGAAGTGTCTGGGGAGAGGGAAGTCTGGGCGTCTCTGCTTAGACTGCTGCCCCGCGACCCGGCCCCAGACAAAGTAACCTGAAATCCACAATAAATCCGCCTCTGATGGATTTAGACCCGATTAATTACTTTGTGTTCAATAATTAGTTCTTATTAACTTAAGCTGAGCCCTAAAACCTGTTTAGATCAAATCCAATAATAAACACTTGTCTAATGTGTTTCCATAAAACAGTAGAACTTTATCAAAACAACTCTCATTTAACTGGTACCTTTTATGCATTTTCACCTGTTATTTAATGAAAAGTATGAATGTATGTATTAACAGTAATAATTAATGTGAGGACCAGAAGTACTTCACAAAGGACCGGTGACAGGACATTTACGTGCCATTTTAAAAAAAGAGTAAAGCTCAGCCTCAGCTGACTTGGCCCGGGACCGGTCTGTCCAGCAGGATGAGCCTTCCTCAATATCAACATCCACACTCTCGTCGCCATTCTAGAAACTAGGGATTGACCAATATAGTGCCGATTAGGGATGCACCGAAATGAAATTCTTGGCCGAAGCCGAAGCCGAATAATAATGAAATGCTTGGCCGAAGGCCGAATACCGAATACCGAATGCGGTGTTTCACATTTTTCCATTTATTTTGACAATTTTTTCACCATTACAATAATTAAATAGTAAAAATTTGCTTTTTACTATTTTGTGTTGCTTTTCAGATAAAAAAAATCAAATAACAAAAATACAATTTCAAAATGTTTAACTAACAATGAGCAATACATTTGTCATGGTATTTATTAATCTTCCTTAATTTAAGATAATAAAAAAATATTTAGTTCATGTTAGTATGAGTGCATTCACAATTTTAACAAATAGGCCTACCACTTTTGATACTTTTAAATTCAAAAATTACAAATGTGATACTTAATTTTAATACTGTATTAGTAAATGTTAACATTAAGATTAATAAATGCTGTTAATAAGGGGTTTTCATTGTTAGTTAATGTTAAAAATAGAAACTACTTATAAAGTGTTACCATAATCCAAAATATAAATAAAATCTTACCAGTCAGACAGCGAGACTGTGCGAGGCTAATCTGTAGTACGAGCCCGTTTACTCTCTGCGCTGTTTTCATCTCCTGGCTGTGCACCTGACCGTCTCCATTACCTAGCGGCTTTCCCAAATCCAACTCGGCCTGGATCATTTCTCGCGCATCTTTCTCCCCACATCCAAGTAATGATCTTTATATCGTGGATCAAGCACAGTAGCGATGCTGTACAGGGGTTCTGAGTCCGCCTGTCTAAATCGTGTGCTGACAGCTTCTAAGAGCGCACGTTCAGTTGTTTTAACTCCGTGGTCTGTTTCACTTTCGTTTTTGCAGATTTCTGGACAATTCAGCGGAACAATGTCTGCAAACGGCCGTTTTTGCCTCTTTCTCTGACACCTTAAAGTGCTTCCACACGGCTGACATGTTTGCTGCATAAAGCGGCGCCTCACTCCGCGGGTAATTTGATTGCGTCATTAAAAACGTCATTATTCGCAAAATTTATTCGGCCTTTTACTTATTCGGCCGAACGCCGAAAGTGCTTTTTTTGGCTATTTACGGCCGAATAATTTCGGTGGCCGAACATTCGGTGCATCCCTAGTGCCGATACCAATTTTTTTTTCATTAGCCTTAGCCAATGACCGAGTTGCCGAGGATCATGATGATAACAATTGTTACAAGTTCCATTTGGTTAGGTTTTCCAATTGGACGCACAAACTTACTTAGCTATAGTTCATACCTGCAAACTCAGATGGGCAGAAAAAGGTGACAACTACTATTTTGGAAATAACATTTTTATTAAATGAAACATTATGTACCTTGTTACAATTTATATGCTGAATGTAGTACAACATTAAATTTCCATTAAATGTAGTGCCCTTTGCCACAAATTAATGTGATTTTATTTACAAGGAAACATATTCATCACCTCTTAGTCATATTTTTATTTTAACTGATTGAACATAACTAGTACCCGAGCTATAGGTTATTCGTTGCCACTGAGAGGACTCTAGTGACTCCTGTGCTGGGGTCATGTCTCTTCTCCTCTGTTTTGTGCAGCTTGTTGTTTTCTTTGGTGCAATATTCTATGAGTTTGTGTGATTTTATCATGTTACCACCAATTTTATCAGTTTACCACCAATTATTCCACACGGCGCTTGCACGTTTTGTCGCTGCTCAGTTCTGCCGCTGAGTCACGTGACGACTCTGCGACAGGAGAGGAGGTGACTGCACACACACCTATCTACTGTTTAAATGACCCGCCCAAAGGAGGAGTTTGTTTGCAAATGTGTGAGAAAAAAAACAGAATGACTGGTTCAGTAGATTCAGTTTGTTTTGAACGTCACCACTCTACTCTAGAGCCACACTCGTTTGCTTCATTGGCGGGAAAAAAGATGACGTCGGCCACCGGAAATTTTAAACTTGTCTTGAAGAGCAGATTCAAGCGGTTTGCTATGGTAGGGGGACAGTGCACATGAACTGCAGCAACACAACTGTTAATAATGCCGTGAAAATCTATCGGCGAACGCAACAGCCATGTATCAGCCAATGCCAATACATGTAAAAACAGCAAATATTGGCAGGCCGATATATTGGTCGATCACTACTAGAAAGTGTTTGCAACAACTTGTTGAAAGCGAGTTTGCAGTAAACAGAACGGCCCATGTGTCAAAATATGAGTCGCGATTGAATTAACATCTCAATTGACTGGAAAAGTCACATACGTGACTCAATTTTCAACTGGCTCATGGTTAATTGTTGCATCCCTAGTATCTGATAATGCTATCTAGAACAGATGAATGAAAGACCCACATGCCTGCCCTGCTCAAATTGAACAGCTTGAGCCGGCAGAGGAAGTGCAGTCTTTGGTCCACTCGCCCGCACAAAAAATTTTTTAGGTTACAGTCTAGCTAAAAACCAAGATATTTAAAAGTGGTGACCTGCTCAATAACACTCTCACTGTTTATTATAAAAGCATGGTCTGTAACCTTTGTCATTTTAACATTAAAAACAAGACTATGTTGTTAGATTTTGACCAGTTTTTAAAACAGTCAACTCTCTCTTCTGCATTCATTTGTGTACAGTGTAAAAAGGAAAGGAGAACTTACACAGTGAGAGACACCTGTGTTAGAGTATTTGACCGTAAAGAGGACACCACATTCTTTCACTTGCTGTTGTGTACCAGTGAAAAATTAAACCATTAGATAAGAAAAGGATCAGTCAATATCTGGACCAGTAGCTGTGGTTGTACTATGTTAAATGCTAAAGAAAAGTCAACAAATAGGACATTAGCATAAGCATTAGGGTTTTTTTACATGTTTGTAAATGAGATGCATGAAGGTGGCAACAGTATCTTAAGCATGTTCGCAATGATTTTTTCAAAAGATTTTATTACTACAGATGTCAAAGCTACTGGCCTTAATTTGTTGTTAACAGCAGAACTTAGAAGATACTTTGGAGACGGAGATGATTACAGATTTCTTCCACAGAGCGGGTGCAGTGTAGCTCAATATTGATTGATGTAAAATTGAGCACCAAGCAGCAGTCAGTTCAGAAGCACAAGTCTTCAGTAAGAGCAGGTAGACCATCTGGTCTGGGAGATTTTTTATTACAAGCTTACTAAAAACTGTGTAGACCTGCTTAGGGTCAACAGTCGGACAACAAAAAACAACACTGGTAGAGAAGTTGTCAAAAGTCCCAGCACTCCCCTTGGGAGGGTCCAAGGTCTCAAACTTGAGAAAGAAGTTATTGAGCTAATTAGCTCTCTCTGCGTCATTATTAGTAGAGAGCTGGATCCTCCTGGGATTCATACCAGTGATGCTTTTCATAGTGTCCCACCGTTTTTTTAGTGTCAAAACCACAGATGTAAAGATACTATGACGTGATAACAAAAGGCTGCACAGACCTTGAGGGCTGAGAGAGGCCGCAGCTCCTCGCTGCACACAGTACAGCCCGTTTCAAATGTCCATGTGTTTGGAATGTAGTTGCCCAGGTAGTTGATCTGAAGCTGAAAGATAGAAGAGACTGTAGGTCCATCTGTATCACACTGCCCATGACTCTAAACGAAGGCTAAACCAAGCCTAAACCAGAACAAACCAAGTCTAGAAGTCTGAGCCAAGTGAAATTTAGGGTGAGATCAATGGCTAAATGAGGTCTAAACAAGAACTAACCAAGTCTAACCAAGGGGTAGAGCCAGGATTAAAACAGATTAAAACCAAATTTAAGACTTTGGACCTTGACAAGCGAGAAGCTAATAAGAAGGGAGCCCACTTTGTTGATGTATTTGTTTGTTCTTGTACCTTAGTTGGCCCATTTCCATGTATGACGACAGGCAGGGTGTCATGAAGCACATTTCTGGCTCGAACACGGCTATCTTCGAACTTCAGAACCACATCATCTGAAACACACAGTTTGACATTTGTCAATCGGAAACCTTTCTTTCCTGCTGTACTGCCATGTTAGACCTGTTTCAGAGACTATTATAATAGTTAATAATAGAATATTCATCTTTAAAAGAGACATGATCCCCAGACACGGCTTTGGACTTTGAAGGCATTATTTATGGACATAAATAATGCCTTCTACTATCATATGTTTTCTCTATGCTTAGTAAAGCATAGAGAAAACATATGATAGTAGAAGATCGGGCCTTCATTCACCTCCCCACAATAAGAATGTAAGAGTGTGACAGCAGACTGAAAATCCAATAGGTGGTAGACTGGGTATTTAAATAACACAGTTATACGGCTAAGCAACTTTAAAGTATCTGTTAAAACATGTGTCAGACAGTCTGGTAGATGATATGGTAAAATAATGTATATGAGCATTGTACCAATGTTACACAATAAAACTGTGTAAAAGGGCACAGAAACTAGTAATGCTCCGATTGATCGGCCACCAATCATGATCGGCCTATATTGACTAAAAATAGCTTAATCGGCGAACCCCAAAAGCGCCGATCAAAAAAGCCGATTGCGTGACGTAAATCATCCGACTTTTTCACACGTGCATGCACAGCGCGCGACACAGGTACACAACAGCAAAGCGGAGCTTGTCAGTGGCAACATGAGCGCTCCCGTCTGGAAGTTTTTCAAAGCAGACATCCCAAGTCTCCCGGAAGTTGCGGGAGTCTCCCGCATATTGATAGCGGCTCACTGATGCCCGCGAATTAATTAAAATCTCCCGGAATCTAGAGCGAGCAAGAGCGCGCATGCGAGAGTGTTTCAAATCGTGTAGCGCGCGCACGGCAGAGAGGGAGAGGGAGCTACTTGCGTGTGTGTGCGTGTGTGCGAAGTGCTTGTAAGACAGAGAGCATCCTGATTGGCCTGTTTCTGCAAATCAACAAATCAATTGTCAGTGTGGGCGGGCTTTTATCTCTTCTCCCAAACTAAATTAATCAGTTAATCTATCTAAATGATTGCAAAATTCATGTTGAGGTGAGTTGATAAGTTTCATTTCATGTGCATATTATTCAGGCTAGTTGCCAAGGCTACATGAAAACACCAAGCTGCTTAGACCTGTTTAAAGGTTTTTTATTTTATTTAGTCATTTAGCAGACGCTTTTATCCAAAGCGACTTACATGTGAGGAAAAAACAATGGAAGCAATTTTAACAACACAAGGTACAAAAAGCATAAGTGCACAAAAAACTAGTCAGTTTAAACCCAGCACATTCTACAAAGATAAGGATGAAAAAAACTTTTTTTTTTTTTTTTTTTTTTTTAAAGAAAGGAATCGATAGAAAGGAAGTAGGACTCAGTGTTTGTCAGTCAGGTGTTGACAGAAGAGATGTGTTTTCAGGTGTTTTTTAAAGATGGCTACAGAATCTGCTGATCTTGTAGCAGCAGGTAGATCATTCCACCAATGTGGAACAGATCCAGAGAAGGTATTTTTTTTACCTTTTTGGGACGGTACCACAAAGTTGCAATAGTAAATAAATAAAAGCAGCTAATATAAATAGTAAAAGTAATCTACATATTTAAACATAATTAACAAATAATTGCATAGGCCTATAGCTTATAGAAATAATATTTTATGCTTTTATATCTTTTAGGGACCGCAACATGTTAGGGAGGCTAAGCGCAGAGAAGGCTGCTCCGGGATACCTCCCTGAAATGACTTTTTGCAGGTTGGGATGTCTGTCAAAGTGTCCGATAAAGACGTAAAGTTAGCCGTTTGCAATGTATGTCATGATGAAATCCCTCGAGGTGGAAGCAAGCAACGTCATTTTAACACCACTAACATGATTAGGCCTCTTAGAACACGCCATACAACTGAATATGCAGAGTATGAGAAACTAAACCAACCGTTTACAGTTTTTTTTCTCAATACAGTTAATTTAGAGTTAGTTTCATTTCTACAAATGGTGCAAACTCTGCATGATTATAGATAAAAGATTCCCATTTCCCTGCCATTCTGTGATCGGCAGTGATCGGCAATCGGCAGATCATGATTTTGGTGATTGGTAATCGGTGATCGGCCCCAAAAACGCTGATCGGAGCATACAACAACATATCATAAAGAGAGACAATCATCAATTGTTGCATGAATTAACATGCACTAAGGATTTTCATGATCCTAAAATAATGGAATAGTGTGAATTCTATTTAAAAACACAGCAATACATTGTGTTTTAAAATGTGGTCAAATACTCACCCAGTGCCCCATGAAGGTTCTGGAACAGTCTGCATTTACTGTCAACTGTGATATTTAGGGATTTCTGAAATACAAAGCAACATTTTCTATTTCATGCATGACTATAATTAATATATATTTAACTTCAGATCCCTTTAAGCACATTAAGTTTATTCTTGTCATATGAATTGTGCTATATAGGGAGAGTGAGGATAGCAACCAGAGTGAAGGTGCCAGTGACCCTCTGGTTCCAGTTTCTGACGGAGGCTGAGGCGAAGGCGGAGGCTGAGGCAAAGGGCGATGAGAGACTATAGCACGGGGCCTGATGATGAGGGCTGGAAGTTTATCATGGGTGGATAAAGCATTTTGATGAACGTACTGGCTATACAGGGAAGAGAGATCTGACTGAGGCGCATCAATTTTCTGTCCCTCTTTTTGACTGACAATTTTTGGAACCTTGTTACAAATGAGACTAATCGTTATGCTCATCAGATTTTATCCTCAAAACAGCTGAAGCCACAATCCAGGTTTCATAAGTGGTACGATGCCCGAGATTGAAGATTATTGGGCATCATTTTGACCAACATATATCTCCTGGTTTTGCCAAGGAAATGTCTAGAAACATTTGAAAGTATATTTAGAACCATAATTCCTTGCTTTTCAGCAGTTTACAGCCCTCTCAGGGAGCTTTCCTTAGATGAGATGACAATAGCATTCAAGGGAAGATCAACCCTAAAACAGTATTAATCCCAGAAAACCGGATAAAAATGACTACAGTGCATATGTAATGAGTGAAAGCCAGTCAGGGTATATGTGGGACAAGGAAAGGAATGCCAAAAAGCCTGACAAAAGATGCTTTATTATTGAAATAAAGTGATGGGTCAGTGTTTTGAAGAAGGACAAACTGTTGGCTTGTACGTGGCAAGACACTATATGCAATACAATGTTTCTCGCAAAATAAATAGACCAGTGTTGCCAAGTACAACAGATTTATGTGGATCTGATCAAAGGCATTTTCAAAGCATATTGTAAGCATAAGTGTTGTCAACTCACAGATCATGTACACTAAGTGTACCCCAAACCCCCACGTCACTAAAATCCGACGCCTCTCCTGACGCCTCTCCTCTCTTCCGACACCTCTCCTCTCTTCCGACACCTCTCCTCTCTTCCGACGCCTCTCCTCTCTTGAAACCTGTCCGTGAAGCTAAGGCCAGGCTAAAGTGGATGGCGTGTGTGCGTGAGCAAGCGCATGTGAGTGATCGAGTGGCTGATGGGTGTGAGCCTGCCATCAACACTGCCACGACACACACCGACACCACCCACAACTTGGCCCCCCGCGGTGCGGTTGCATTGTTGAAACCATGTCTATGAGCTTGGCCAAATAAAAACAAAGTACAACTCTTGGGCGGATGAATCACTCGGCTCAAATGTCCCTTCTGATGGTACGTTTTGTTTTAATAGAATCCTGCAAATCCTAGAAGAGGAATCGCAAGTTCAGACATTTGGTGCTTTTGGGTTTTGTATATAGCAGAGAAAAACCCTCACTTGGATCTATTGAAAGCTCTTGATCCAAGCATTTTACGGCTTAAATTAAAAAAAAAAAACCACAGTGTCGAGCCAAGGGCCCAGTGCGGGCAAAGCTACAGCTTGACATCCTCCCCTTAACGGAGTACCCTCCAAGTGCATGGGGAACCATGGGTATGGAATGTAATGTGTTTAGTCTAGCAGGAAAGAGGGTATTATTATTATTATTATATTATTATTATTAAGAGATAATAATTATAATTATTATTTTTTACATCAACATTAAATAGAGCTTTTCAGGGTCCGCAAAGACGCTTCACATATCCATTATTCACTCCACAGTCACACACTGGTGGTAAGCTACATCTGTAGCAACAGCCCTGGGGCAGTTTGACAGAGACGTGGCAGCCATTTTGCGCCTACGGACTCTCCGACCAACACCACATACATTCACTAAACATTCTTAGCTGTGCTGAAGCTGTTTAAGGCTGCCAGTTAAATGTGGATGGAGATATAGAGTGGTCTACACATGGCTCAGGTTCACTTCCCGGGGAGTGTGCCACTCTCTGGGACGCCTCTCGGAGCAGAGGCATTGAGCTCCAGAGCAGAGGTAGTCTTCTCCACCAGCACTCACTCAACCAGGACCTAGCGCTGGGACACCACTCTGGGCTCCTGTCTCTAGGTGAGGCTTCCCCACCCACTCGCTTCTGCTACTTTATCCAACCTTTTTTCCACATGCTGACCTCCAACTGACCAATCACCTTGCCTCCTGAATCTAGTGAATAATTAGTTAGTATCAACTGTCAAAGAGAAAGAACATTTTTCTATAATTTCTTACTATTTTGCTGATGCTAGCACATGGAGGAGCCAGAGACCAGCAAAAAGCTCTGCACCTAAAGCGTTCATTTAAATTAAAAAAAAAATTGTACATAACTATAATTAAAAAGTAGTTACTTACTCTTTTTTCTGAGTTGATATAAATCTTGGTGAAGAAAACCTGGTCACTCTCATGGTCTTCTCCAGTCCAGTCCGCTACCAAATCTTTGACAGTGGGCAGGTAGCCTATAAAACCTAAAAACAAAAAAGTTAACTAAATTCCAACATTTTAATAAGGACAAGAATATAGTGTTATTTTAGTGTCTGCTTTGAAGAGCTGTGACTAATCACTACTGGCAGCTTTTACAGCCTCCACCTAATGCTCACGGCTGACTAAAGACCTGCTGTGCTTTGCTATAAAAAGTGACTTCAAGCAAAACACGTGGCATATCCCTAAAAACTATGGATTGCTACCTCATCAAGTAACACAGGAAAGACTTAAAGTGGGAACTAAAGTGAGGTCTAAAATATGTGCTTCAGCTAGAACTGGAAAAACAGAGAAAAAAGTTGTTTGTAGCTATTATTGCCCAGTTTCCATTAATTGATAGAGTACAGTTTGTTAGTATAGAATGCTTTTTGAGGTGTTTCTGCCAAAACGATTAGAGGTCCCACAATTCCAACCAGTACTCTCCCACTTTCTACCCCACTTCTCTATTGGGATCAAGGGAGTGCAAAAGGTATTGTAAAAATAGTGTTAACTGGACCACAGAACATCCTCAAATAGACAAAAATGAAAAACCAAAACAACACAATAGTTTTCAAACAAAATGTGTCAAGAAAAGAGCAAAAGCCTTATTTTTTAGACTAAAAATAGCAAACGTAACAACAGCTGTTTAGCTTCATAAAAAAAATAGTACATTCGCTGTCATATTAAACATCAGACAAAGACGCAATATGAATGTGAGGGATGTGTTAAAAACTGCAGTAATTTTAATTCACAAAATGCTGACAGATGCTGACTATCTCTAAAAACCACCAGTGTATTTCTCAACATTTCAATTCCACCCTGATGGTGCAACCACACTCTAATCACACAATGTGGGAAAATTTGACAAAAGTGAACACACCACAAGTGAACTGAACCAGCTGGTGGAGGCTAAAGCTATAGTCACAGTGGTCAAGAAAAGCTCAGACTTACCCCCTGACCCGATAAAACGGTTGCCCTCCCTGACGTGGGGGTGCTTGTCCTCCAGGTGTCTGTCAGGCCAGATCAGGCTTTCAGATGAGAACACCACTTTGTGTCCAGCCTGCTCAAACTTCTTCAGCAGCTCCTTAGGCCCCGAGGCAAAAACCACATCATAGCTGTGTATAACCAGGAGCAGAAACAGTGTGTGAGGCCAGTGTCATATATAAAACAAATGTGGGCATTAACTTATGTTATAAACAGCTTAAATGAGCAAACATAAATGAAATGTGTTACAGCCTCGTAACACAGAAATATATACATGCCAAATAAAATCACAGAACCAAACTATGGGACAGTTCATTGCGTCCCGAGTGGGATTCGAACCTGGGTTCCCCATGTGAAAAGTCCTGTCCTAACCAGCTGAGCTATCAGCCTGTTCAGTGGCGACATTTTTTCTTTATTGGAATCTGATCATAACGGTGCGCCAAAATTGTTGCTGCATACCCCTCTAGCACTGGGTAGTTGCGCCCCTGATTATCACAGTTTGTAATATTACTGTCAAGGTAAAATATTATCAGCTTGATGTCATTCAGCTCTATGAAAGACAAATCCTGAAGTACCACCACTGTACCTTTCAGTAAACAGGATAACCTGGTTGTTGTCCTTCATATTGTCCAGAGCTTGTTTTAGGAGTCGTACTTTCTGTCCTCCACCAGGAGCAGACATGTAGTCTCCTCCACTCCATTTGTCTCCCTGACCCAGAACCTTCATGGACACAATACACACATGGATGAGATGGAGTTTTGTCATTGCACATGAGAGAAATCCACTGATACACTTACCTTGACCGTATAGTTAAAGTGCTTTGCTGACCTCAAGAATCGCCTGAAGCCATCAGTTTCTTTGGTGGCAACTGTCACAACTAGTAGTTTATCTAGAAGACAGAGCGGGCATTCAGAAAGAGCAGCCTACTAAACATAGAAATATATCCGTCCACAACTTTGTAGATTTTGTTTCAATCTCAGTATGTTTTTGAAATCATTTGTACTTCCGACACTTTAACATTACTAGTATGAACTTTACATTAAATGCAGAAGACAATAATGTTTCTTTAGCACTGCAATAATAATTAATTTTGTCACAAAGTGACACTATGTAAATTTTAGCCACTAGGGGCGCAGATCCCTCTAGAGACTCTCTTTTGTGCGACTGCACTGTTGTAAAGAAAGAAAGACAGAAAGAAAGACAGAAAAAAGACATTTCTGAGCGACAATAGGTAATATTAGCGTAGTTTGTACTTATACCACTTCTTTAATATGTTGTTTGGTGTAAAACACCACTCGTATTACACTTGTCGCTAGTGAGTAAACAGCACAAGTTACATTAGAGACTTGGACAAGAGCACTGAGATATTTCTAGAGTTCCAAAGAGAAGTCAAAGGCTATTTTCTAGTCAGCTAACAATGTTTTTAAAGCTTCTGTAGTTATGGGAATTAATAGTAACCCACGGATAAGTAGTCTTGCTATTATCTGCAGCTAGGGATGGGTATCGTTAAGGTTTTAACGGTATTACTACTCTTACCGATACTGCTTAACGGTCCGGTACTTTAACGGTATTCTTATTGGTACTTTGTGTTGTGTGTGTGTTTTTTTTTTTAAGAACAAGTTGAGAACAGAATTAACATTTATTTTTTTTAAATTAATAAAACAATTATTTGTAGTGCAAGAAACAGCCATGTTTGAACAAATAGCTATTAAACACACACACATTATATATATATATATATATATATATATATATATATATATATATATATATATATATATATATATATATATATTTTTTTAAACTAACTTGAGTTTGTCCTGTGCATTTAAGTGCTGTGCATTTAAGTTAGCCAAATAAATGTTTACATTTACATACTGATTTTTCTTTATTTGGAATTTTAAAAACAAAAGAAATCAACAGAATTTCTACATAAGGTTAACAAACCAGGGAGATTTTACATTTATTTTAAATGACGTGAACAACGTTGATTCAACATGATTTTAGCAAACATACCAGACGTAGATGGGGCAACAACCAGAGACGAGCTAGCTAGGCAGTCGAAAACTTAGCATTTCTCTGTCTGCACATAATGCACTTTTGAAAGGTGCTTAGACAGATTGCTTGTGTTTCCGCCCTTACATGCAAACATTTTGTTGCACTTATGACAACGAGCGTTGTCTGCATTAACTCTAGAGAAGTGTAACCACACTTTGGAACGTTATGCTCTCTCCGCCATCGTCACTCTTTGTATTAAGCGGAGGTTTTCGTACTGTTGTGCGTGCGCTGCGCTCGTTGTGTTGTTTGTGACTGACAGACTCCGCGGCGCTCATGAGAGATCTCGCAGATCTCACAGACTAACGTCTTAATATGATCCACATTAGAAATGTTTGGTGAGATAAAATGTGCACGATAACATATTATTAAGCAATAATACATAGTACATTATTTTTTTCCCCTCCAGTACAGAAAGCAGAACTGATAGCGTCAGATCTTATTGATACTACGGTCTTTCATAATTTAGCCCCGGGGCCAGTTTAATACCGGGTTTCGGTACCCATCCCTATCTGCAGCATCCACTCTTTTGGCTTTCTCGTTTGCCCGGAGACATATTTGAAGTAGCTAACTGTCCTGAGGCAAACCAACCTTTGAGAGAAAAAAAAAATACTTTTTGCTTTGTTATTGTTTCAATTATATTGGCCTAAATCCTAAAATAATGCTTCTTTTATAGAATTCAACATCAACTTCTGTACATGTATAGTTACAATTACAGTTATAATCATATGTCCCTAACAACTTTGTTCTAGTCCTTTGTTGTCTGAAATTAACAGGGAGGGCTCCTGGAACCTGTGTTGCATATACTACCTGGCCTTATGTTTGATGTTCAGTCTTTACATGAACACCACCAAGTTCCCAGTCCAGCTGAGAGAGGACTGCATTGGTGCATATGTGGTCAGTGCAGTCGTAACATGACAACAGAAATTTAAAAGCTTTGCTGCCGCCAAAGATCACAAAACTGCCTTTCTGAAAGAGTCAGAAAGGTCAGATCCATAAATATTGGGACATCGACACAATTCTAATCTTTTTGGCTCTATACACCACCACAATGGATTTGAAATGAAACAAACAAGATGTGCTTTAACTGCAGACTCAGCTTTAATTTGAGGGCTCACTTTTCGCTTTCTTTTCCTGAAACACAAACAGAAAAGCACCTTGAACTGCTCTTCACTGGATGCTTGCTTGCAACAATACCAGAAGTGGTCTTTAATGAACCAAAGAGAGCGCACGTAACTCCTCTCTTCATTAGGTTACACTGGCTCCCGGTTGATGCCCGCATCAAGTTCAAAGCTATGCTCTTGGCCTACAAGACCACATCTGGTTCTTCACCCTCATATCTCCACTCACTAATACAGACCTACGTTCCTACCAGATCCCTGCGCTCTGCAAATGAACAACGTCTGGTGGTACCGTCCCAAAAAGGTAAAAAATCACTCTCACGTACCTTCTCTGGATCTGTTCCACATTGGTGGAATGATCTACCTGCTGCTACAAGATCAGCAGATTCTGTAGCCATCTTTAAAAAACACCTGAAAACACATCTCTTCCGTCAACACCTGACTGACAAACACTGAGTCCTACTTCCTTTCTATCGATTCCTTTCTATAAAAAAAAAAAAAAAAAAAAAAATTCTCTTATCTTTTGCATTGTATACTGCGCTGGGTTTAAACTGACTAGTTTTTGTGCACTTGTGCTTTTTGTACCTTGTGTTGGTAAAATTGCTTCCATTGTTATCCTCACTTGTAAGTCGCTTTGGATAAAAGCGTCTGCTAAATGACTAAATGTAAATGTAAGTGATTAACAATGTGTCTAATCCAAGGCATGATTGCATGGCATAAAGCAACTAACAAAAAATTACAAACCTTGACACAAAAGATTTGATATTTCCCAATGCAAAGCCGTCATCTGTGGGCATCAGTCACCATCTCTTGTCACCAAGCAGATAATCCATTGATTTTACAAAACCGGCCTTCTCCATCACTACAGAATTACGGTCAGTGGCGCTCTTGTCCATTGTTGTTGCATTTAAATAAGTTGTTTGAGGAGTCGGCGTTCGTTTTGCTCCCTGTCTCAGGTTTACTCAGGTCCGGTCCGGTCTGATCTACTCTTTTTCGCTTCTATTTTGTCAGAGGTTTACCTGGGAAACTAGGCAGCGCTCTCTATTTGAGTGCCGTGAAGCAAGTAAATCCTGTGATCTCTCACGAGATGACACTGTTCCGGTGACAAGTACCTGTATTGGAGGTTTTAGGCCAAGCCTCTCTCATGAAACCCCTTAAAAAGGTCCTCGAGTAAGGGCGCCACAGCAATATACCTCCGTCCACCAGAGGGCAGGCTCCAAAAGCGGAAATATAAGGAGAAACCCAATGGCGACTTTACAAGAGTAAAACTCATGTTTACAGCCTGGTACAAAAGATGGCTCTGGTCTCCAGAGGTAAGTTTTTTTGATTAATATGTACAATTTTGCTATCTGAAAACTATTGTTTTACTATGGAGAAAAAGCTGAAAAGCCCGGATGTAACTACCATTTTATTGCCCTGTTATAACGACAATATTGGTGAATAGGGGACCAATGGGCGGAAGTTGTCCATAGTATATACTGTCATTGTTTTAGGCCAGCAAAGGGAACTGTGTCAGTGAGATAAGCATGATTATACTCATCTCTTTGAGAATATATATTTTTGTGTTAAGTTATGCGGTGGCACTTTGTTCTGCAATGTGCCACTGATTTGATGTGGGGCTGGCTTCTATTGGTTTGAAACATTCTCTAAAAATCGTGTCCTAGTGAAAGTTGCACTGAGTTGAATGCAGCTGAAAGGCGGCTACAGGTAAAGGTATAGTTTGGGGCAAAGTAAACTAAACTAACTAAAGAGTAAATGAAAATGACATTGTGCAAATGTCATAGTGGTTTAACGTACAGTGCTGAACACAAACACAAAACACAGTTTGTGTTAAAGTTTCACAGGGAGCTGAGGACTAGACCCACTGTCATTTCTACATACTCTCAATCACAGGCTTAGTTGATCTTTGCTGAATCAGACTAATATTTATGGCTGTAATCATTTCTAATGACATCTAAAGCCAGTTGTGATTGAGTGGTGGCTGTGGTCAGTGTCTGCGGTGAGAGCACGGTCCACGTCAGCGCCATGGAGGAAGAGCACTCTACAGAGCCACATCCACTCTCCTCAGCTCCTTTTACCCTTCAACTGTAAAAGACTTTTAGCTCTTTCTTTGACCACGCGTAATGCAACAACTCCATTTCCCGAAAACTAGCTTAAATCTCAAGCCTCAGCGAAATATTAGCCGACTGGATTGACTCTCCACTGACTGTAGTTAGCCTGGACCATCTAATATAGACTACACTAGTGTTGGTGTATAATAAAGAATAGAACAGTTAGCCCTCTCAGGTTAACACCGGTGAGAGAAACACTGCGGTGCTCTGCTCCAAACAAGTTTACGGCGCAGTGCAGAAACACAACTTAATCCGTGCTTACCTTCTGGGATTTGCGCCTTTTCACAGTTTGTTGAGAATAAATGAGTCCAGATGAGAAGAACGGAACAAAATAACGAAACTTGCGGCCTCATTTTGTAGGTTTTCTGTTGAAGTTCCCTTGCAGTACAGCATTCCGCCCAGCTCCCGAATTTACAGCAGGTCCCCGAGCACCGCCCCCCTCCCTCTCCCCTCTGTTAGTCTATGTCTCTCTTCAGGGCTCTGTTGTTCAACTATTAGCAGAATGGTAACTCATTAAGAATGACGTCGGAACTGTACGCTCGTGTCCTAATTGTGCACGGTGTAAAATGCTTTGTTTTGTCAGGTTATTCGGCATCTGTCTATGGAAGTGAATAGGTTTGGAACAGCAGTTGGGAAACTGAGCTGGTGGACGCACGGACGTGAGCAGCCGCACGTAGCCCCTGACGTGGCCCCTGACGTAGCGTCGTTTGAACCGGGTGCCGCTGGACACAGCTGAACCAACAGGAGGGACGACATGACCACAGATCCTTGTAAAAGTCACTCAAGTCTAGCTCAATAATGAGTTACTTACCGAACACTGTTCAGTAAACAGTCTTATCACTATTATTATTATTACATCAATTTTATATAGCGCTTTTCCAGGGGCGCAAAGACGCTTTACATATCAACGCACTAATAATTCTTACTTGTATTAATATCTCTTATAATATCTTTTCCTATAATATCCTATAATATATTCATAATTACTCAAGATTGACGCCTACTTGGGGAACATTTTGGGGAAAAATGTAGCCATTTGTATAACAAGGCTACATTGTTATACAAATGGCTTGTCATATATATGTTGTCACATACATGTTAGTAGACTGACACTATACTTACTGACACCCTATTGACAGTGCTCATAAAGACATAGCCCTCTAATGACTCGGGAAAATATTATCCTAGATCTTAGATTTTCTTATCTGCAAATCTTTCTCTGTATTATATACAAGTGATTGTAGTAGTCTAAGCCCTCTTTACTGGAAGTACAAATAGATAGCAAACATCCATTGTATAATGAAAATAGTATTTTATTTTATTATAAAATATTATTATTAAAATTGTGATTATAATTTAAAATTAAATAACTTAATCAAAGATTTTTTTCAATATGTGGAATCACATGATCCATATCCTGGATGTCTCCAGGCAGTGTACTGTGTCTCAGGCCCAAAGCTGCTGGGACTGGCTGCAGCCCCCTGTGGCCACGGCAAAACAGTTGAATTTAGGGCAAGGGTCCAAGAGATTCAATATATTCAAATTATATTCAATATATTTAAATTTCCATTCAAGACGGACGACTTCCTGTTTCTTTATGAGTGGGACCATAATAATATTTTCTATTAGGTATGATGTGACAAATCACTGTCAAATTTTGTTCAATTCTGGGTGTCAAAAGTCCTATAAGGGCCAAAAAAAGTTCTTCTAGATGGCGCTGTTGCACCACTTTTTATTACACTAATGTGAATTCACTATCAAAAATATATTTTTGCCAGGACTGATTTCCATGCCAAATTTTGTGAGTTGACGCTCACGTTAAGGGTACCATAATTAAGGTAAACGTTGCAAGGCATATAATAAAAATAATAAGAATATTAATAATAATAATTCTAACAATTTCAATAATACATTTTTCCTACCATCTACAAAAATGTGTGCACGGAACGTGCAACTTATATGAGTGAAGGCAATGGTCAATGACGAGTGATTTAGGGTTGCCTATGGTATACAATGTAGTTTTAGAGGCTCTTCATCTAAGAGAGACAAAAAAAAAAAAAAAAACTCAGGTCACAGGTAGAGACTGGTTAAAATGGTTGACTTTTGTTAGGCTTTCTGCAAAGGAATTTTCTTTACTTACTTTGTCTCCAGGGTTGTGCCTGAACGCGTTCATTGAACGATAGTTCATGAACTCGTTCATATTTTGGGTGAACGTGAACTGAACGTGCTGTATTACTGCCTGATGAACGTTACTGTGAACTCGTTCATTCTGGTGTCTGTGAACGGCACGCTCTCTCAGGTTAACTTCGTTCAATAGGGTGCCAGATTTCTATAGAGCCTTCCAGGCGAAAACCCGGCTAAAACCATAGATAGTATAATTATGGATGATATCCGCCCATTGGTCTCCTATTCACCAATATTGTCATTACGAATGGGAAATAAAATGGCCGTTACATCCGGGCTTTTCGGGTTTTACTCCATAGTAAAACAATAGTTTTTAGATAGCATAAACCAACGTAATTTTCAAAAATTCACCCCCCCCAGAGTTGTCATGTAGTAAAAACTTAGCTCTAGAGACCGGAGCCATCTTTTGTACCAGGCTGTAAACATGAGTTTTACTCTTGTAAAGTCGGCATTGGGTTTCTCCTTATATTTCCGCTTTTGGAGCCTGCCCTCTGGTGGACGGAGGTATATCGCTGTATTTTGCTATAAAATCGCCGTATGGCGGGGCCCTTACACGACGACCATTTAAGAGGTTCCATGGGAGATGCTTGGCTAAAACACACCGTAAACGAGTTTTAATATGTAGCGGAAAAACACCAAATCTGGCAATACCAGCCACCTGTGTCGCACTGCCGTCCGCCGCATGCGTGACGCGTCATCAAAAAAAAAAAAAAAAAAGCATGGAGGCAACAGCAGCATGTAGCAAGGCGTATGATCATTTAAAATAATTTTATGATGTTTATGACAAGAGTTCAACCTTAATTTCCTACTTCAGCCTGGTTCCTACCTCAGTTTGTGTTAGTAGAGGGTTTTACTATTCATGAAACTTGTTTGTTGAACCTGCCTGGTCTATTTTTTCAGGATTCCAATATTCTGTTTTAGCATGTGGACAATGGAAAATTATTAAAATTTTAAAAAAGTTTTCACCTTAATGATTACTGTCCTGTTTTTCTTTGAATAATTCCTCATTAAAAAAGACCATTCAAGCAGCACGTTTTTCTGCTTATAATTGATGTCTGTGATTCTATATGGGCTGTGGCAATAATTTTGAAAAATAATAGTTTGCAGCAACATATGGAAAAACAGAACTATGAACTAGTTCATTTTTGGAACTGTGAACTTAGTTCAAAATTTTGAAGTTTGAACTATGAACTGAACTAGTTCATTTTAAAATTTGTGAACTGAACTTTGAACTAGTTCTTGTAGAAAGTGAACTTTCCCAACACTGTTTGTCTCCCAATTGATCAGCCAGACCCCCTCTACAGGACGTTTTTGGAAACCTAATTTGAAGGTAGAAAAGTCCTTGTGTCATGCCTTGTACCTTGTTTGTCAGAGTAAATGTTCTAATAGATTAAAGGGGTTTTCTATCAACTGCAATTTATGCTCAACTCACAGTTTGCACCACTGTTGCAAACTTTTTTATTGATTAGTAAATCTGAAAATAAATTCATTTCAAATATGGGCCTTGTTCTTGATGAAGTACCATTACAATAATTTATGAATCACTATTCAACAATTCTGATATAATTCTGATTGTTGAATATTGTTTTCCTTTGAAGATATATATTTTTTACATTTACAGATTTGTAAGGTCATGAGACCATGTGCAGTACTGTGCAACATTTTAACCTCAGAACTTTTATTTATTCACATTGAAGTAATAAGCTACACTAGTCTGAACCATAATAAAACCACCATAATATGAGAATTTGTAATACATCCATGGTCTGAGTCTGACATGTCAAACATTAAATCAAACCCATATAAAAGATTACATACGGTTTAATTAAAGTATAATGTGCTCATATTCTCATCATTAAAGTCAAATCTAAGCTCTCCTCACTCAGCCTGTTAATATAGTGAAAAGTCATGTGTTTATTGCTTTAGGCCTGTCTAGAAGCCTTTAAATAAAATGTAACAAATATAACAGAATAAAATTGTTTTATGACAATATTTAATTTACTTGTTTACTCCCACATGAAGCACATATTTTGTCCAACACAAATATATACCTTGTCCTACGTTTATTTGGTTAACACCAAAAAACATGATTCATCAAACACAAATGGATAAAATGTTGAAAAACTTTCTAATTTTCTGTCAGCCCTGATTTTGTCCACGCCCACTTTTTAAAATTCTTTAATTCTACCAAACTAAAAACAATACTAACTACAAATTTCACAGACATGAATGCAAATGAATGGGAATTGGATGTACAGAATATATTTTCAGGTATAGCATATAGCGGGACAGACATTATTTTGTGTTTTTGCATATTATTTGTTTAATTTTTCAAAATAACACCAAGCCCAAAAATATTATTTGGCATGTGTCCCGATCATGTCAGCATACTTCCTTCAAAATTCCTAATTCTGTGACATTTTATGTGACTGAGACCCGCGAAAGAAGATTATAAATTTGTAATGCACAAAAGTATAGACAAACATAAAATAATACATAATTACATAATTATTATTTCTTATATTTGAACTTTTACATTATTTGACGTACAATGTTTTTGTAATATAATTTGTCATTTAAGTTCAAAACTTAAAAAAAAAATTCGCGCCGTGTTCTGTCCAATGCAGCACAGCAGTGCCGTAACACCGTTTTCATTTACTGCATCTATCTAAGCCGGAAGTGTCAGGTGATAGCGTGAAGTTCTTCAGAAACAAACTCATCTTCCTTCTATTGAAAGAAACTTAAATATAATGCTCGGTCGGAGGCTCTAGTTCTCTTCCACAAAAGAACAAGAGCGGGACCGCGATGCGAGCCGAAACAGCGCCCTTACTATAGATTTATATCACACTGCTAGCAGCGAAGCTAAGCTAACGCTCCTGAACTGACACAACCTGTTCTGGTGCTTCCAGCCCTGATTCCCGACTGTATCTGGATGTGATGCCCCAGACTTTGGGCTCCGAATAAGTGACCATGTGGCTCCAGCAGAGGCTGAAGGGATTCCCGGGCTTGTTGTCGAGCAGCTGGGCACGGAGGCTCCTGATCGGGCTGCTGCTCTTCCTTATCTTCTACTGGTACCTGGGGTCCGAGCGCGGCTGGCCCCTGCTGAGCGGCGCCGCTGTGCCTGGGGGAGCTGTGGGGCAGTGCCTGCTTACGGAGATCCACAGGTGGAGGTCTTTAGTGGAGCGAGGAGAGGGTGTGTACAGCTCACCGCAGGAACCGCTGGACACGCCGTTTGTGTCAGGTGAATACAGGTGCACTGTGGATCCTGTTTACTGTACATTCACTGTACTGTGAACATTCACTTGTTTGGACACTAAGTTGGTACACTTTGGATAACTAAGTTTACTAAGACCTCTTAGTCTAGCTCAATTTGGTAAACCATATTTACCAAATTGGATGCTATCCTCAGGTGCAAGTAGTAAAAAACATAATGTTGAAAGTATAAATAAAACCTGTAAATAACCTGTCAGGCAGTGTTTTCACACACTGCTCTACCTACACTACAAATACATAACACTCAACCAAATTTCTTTACTAATGATTTGACTGAGGTTGTTTCATACTCTCTCACTCTGCACAGGGAATGGCCACATTCTTCTGGACATAGACACAAACAGGCTGTGGGTGTCAGGATCGTCCCAGCCAGGTCCAGTCCACCAGACTGAGTACTCACCCAGGATGGGAGTGCACCTGGATGGTAAAAGAGTGGAGGCTAAAGCCAATCTGCTGTGGTTCAGGAAAGGGGCGGTGCTGTCGGTGCGCTGCATGTCTGCCAGTGTCCCTCAGTCGCCCCGGGACTGCATCACCACCAGAGAGGAGTTCATTGCCCACAGGAGCCGGCCCAACGTCTATGTGCAGAGAATCCACATCAACAACCCGTCTGACAGGGCCGCCTCTCTGGAGGTATCCTCTGAGAACCCATCTTTTGGTAGCAAGTTTTCCAGCAGCGTAGAGAAGCTAGAGGACCGAGACATTGTTCTTTCCTCAGGACGGGTCCCTTTAGAGAAAAACCGCATGGTCCTGGTGGTGGTGGTCTCCAAGAAACTCAGCAGCAGGATTCAGGTGGCCGCTAAGTCAGACTACACTGAAAATATTGTGTCAGTGGTCTTGACCTCTGAGCCCATCGAGTCTTTGAAACTGGAGGAGACCTTCAGCTCGCTTAGAGAGGGGGCCAAGAGGGAGCTGTCCGAACTGCTGCACCTCAGTGTGGAAGACCTGATCATAGAGCACCAGCAGGCCTGGACGGACCTGTTCATCTCAGGTCAGCTGCTTTTAGAATTATCTTTGCAGTCACTGTCTGTTTCACAGTTTATATTTAAAAGAATGGAGAAAGAAAACGTGTAATATTTAGATTCTGTGTGTTTTTACAGTCCTCTGTAGTTGCCTCTATTGGGCAAGTAATAATTATAGACATGTTCCAAATTATCAAGCAGTGACCCTTAGCCATAGCTCAAGTTTGTCCACAAGAGCTCTGTTTATGCCTAAAGACTGTTGTTACATTGGTAATTTAAGCAAAAGATATTCTATTGCTGCATTGCACTGTCCGGCTCATTTTCCTCTTTCTCTTTTTGCAATGTTGCCGTGGCATTCTTTGTTACGCACATCTGAACACCAAAAGGTTTTTAAAATTATTATTATTATTTTTTTGGTATTTATATAGCGCTTTTCCACCTCGTAGGCACTCAAAGCGCTTTACCAGTGTTACAGCCTCCACTGGAGTCAAGGTGGGTCTTGCCCAAGGAAACAACAACAGTATGTGGGGGGAGCGGGATGTTATGATGTTTTGGGATGTTTCGAGCGGGGATCGAACCGCCCACCCGCCGGTCGAAGGACGGCCGCTCTATCCACTGCAGCTTTAGCTTCACTAAACACGCACTGAAACTGGTATAGCTTTAGTCTGTGTCCAGCAGAGAACAGGGCTGTAGACGATAGTTTAATAAAAGTTAGTAAAGCACTGTTACTGTATTAATTTAATAGGGTGAATTTACACTGAACACAAAAATAATGTCCTTTTTTTGTTTTTTGAAATGCTTAATGTCAAGACCATGCTGTTTTTCTTTGGGTAGGTGTTGAGATGAGACGAATTATAGACTCCAACACCCCCTCGAGTCATACAGTCAACACCACGCTGTATTACACCCTGAGTGCCAGCCCGGCTCCGCTACTGGAGGGTCGGCTGAAATCTGAGGAGCGCGCTCACCTGGAGTCCAGCCTGAACTACGCAGACCACTGCTGCAGCGGCCACGCGACCATGCACGCAGAGAACCTGTGGCCTGAGCACCTTGGCAGCACTGCACACATTCTGCAGCTGGTCACACTATGGACCCTGACTCTACAGAAGAGGGGCTGTAAGGTCCTGGTGGCAGCAGGGGCTCATGGGGTCATGCAGGGCATGGTGCTGTGCTTTGGAGGTCTTCAGTTCACAGAGAACCACCTCCAGTTTCTGGCAGATCCTGATGTGTTACACAACAGCTATGCCCTGAGGGGCATCCACTACAACCAGGACCTGCTGAGCCTCGCCGTGCTACTGGACGTGGAGGAAAAGCCCTTCCTGCACGTGTCGGTGAAGCCCCAGGAGAAGCCAGTGAAGCTGTATGCCTGTGAGGCTGGCTGTCTGAACGAACCTGTAGAGCTCACCTCAGAGGTCAAGGGCCACACTTTCCCTGTCATGGTGACCCAGCCCATCACCCCCCTCCTCTACATCTCTACAGACCTCCACCACCTGCAGGACCTGCGCCACACTCTGCACCTCAAGGCCATTTTGGCCCACGAGGAACACATGGCAAACCGGTACCCCGGCCTGCCCTTTCTCTTCTGGTTCAGTGTGGCCTCACTCATCGCTCTCTTCCACCTGTTCCTCTTCAAACTAATATACAACGAGTACTGTGGCCCTGGGGCCAAGCCACTCTTCAGGAGCAAGGTATAGATTTTGGTCCCAGACCTGACTATGACTTGTCAATGAGCTTGGTTCTGATTGTAATGTGTGCAATTAATTCCACTGTCTTTGTGTGGGTTCTGTCTGTTTTTCTTCCCCTGGTTCTGCTTTGGGATTGTGTTCTAACGCCGTGGGAAGTGGGCCTCAGTCCTCTGGTATGACTTCCCTGTTCAAGAGTCTTTTTCTCAGCTCTTTCTGTGTCGGACTATTTACACAGTGGAGGAACTGTTGAGGCTATAGGACCACTTCATTATTGATTTTTAAACAAGCACAAATATTACTTCTGCTTTCTTTCCCAACCATTCATTTCTGCACCTCCTCTGAAAGGGCCTCTCTGGTCTTTTATTACTCTGTCACTTATAATGCACAGAGTATTGGCTATGCCTTTATTTAAGCTTTTAGGAGATAATATTTATTCTGTCATTGATCACTTTAATGAAGACACCTGATACAACTGCTCATTCAACTGACCTGGAAGTGATTTAAAGGATTTTGAACATGGCATGGGTGTTGGCTCCAGATTAGTGATTGGGTTGATGCTAGAAATTATGGGCCAGAGGGATGGTTTGCTAAACTATGATTGGTTATTTCAGCGAGGAGAGGGTATAACTGTGATTAAATCTAAAAACAATAAATTAAAAAAATTATACACTATGTTGGCAAGCATTCATTTGCTGTTTGGCTTAAATGTGACTGCAGCTAAATTAAAGCCAAGCTGTGAATTTTGAGATGCTGTCATTACTGACATACTCTTGATTTGGGCATTTACTAAATATTAAAACATAAAAGTGTTTAGTTGAGGAGACCACCACAAAACAAAATACTGACTGGGGTTAGCTGAGACAACATTCAGTGGGTACTACAATGGACAACATAAGCTTATTTTGCTATGAATAATGCTAATGTAAAAGCCATTTAACACACACGGATTTGTTTAGTTCAGAAACAATTACACTATGTTACCAACATTTACCATAGGCTAATTTAATATTTATATTGTCTGATTCCTTGATAGTTCAGAGTCTGCAGGAGGAAGAAGGGCCGGTGTCACAGCAGACCATCCATCCGAGCCCATACTTTCTACCATTACCTCTGTAACATTAGACTTCTGAGCAGTGGAACAGGTGTCTCTATTTTAGTGGCTGATGAGTGAGCGTTGTGTGAACCATAACACTGGTGTCCTTTTTAAAGAGCTTCAGTCAGATCAGGTTAGTTTTTAGAACAGACCCCAGAATGAGCCTCTTCCGTTTACACTGAGTGCAGCGGTGCTAAAAGTTCTGCTGCTATAGCAAACAACCCATGTTTACCTGCTTGGACTTGTCTCAACTGTCTCTGCTATTTGTTCTTCTGCCTTTTGATATTTTCTATCTGAATCACCATTAAATTAAGAGAAACGTGAGTGTGGCTGTGTTTAATCTGGGGGCACCTGTGGTGGCAGGTCCATGGCCATTTCCAGCTGCTCTAACGCTGTGCTCTCGCTCCAGGTGTGCAGCAAAAGTGAGGATGGCTTCAAGGACGCCAGGATTGATGTTTGAACATTACATCAGTTGTAGGTTTAGTAGGTTTAGCCTTTGTGTGCTTTGCGTGCAGAAATAGCCTCTACATGCATGTGCTGATCATTACTGTGACTGGAGAAGGGACAGAAATACAGCGTATCAGTAATGAAAGAGTAGCAATGACTCAAAATCAAATGTCTCAGCTGTAATTTAAACATCAAAAACTATTTTCATGATTAGCCCACACATTTGACAAGAACGTGATTTAGATCATTCAGAGCATGTACACGTTTGGGTTATTTTTGACATGGCATAGGCACGTAACACAGGCTCCAGCTTCAAACCAGTCATTGCTTAGCTTAGTTCAACTGTTATTTAACTGATTTAAAAACAGGTATTCTTCACAAACTAGAACACTTTAGCTTAGCTGTTTGCAAAAGATCTAATGGTAAAAAAAGTGTAAAATTAATTTAGAGCTTGTTGATATGTGTCCTGTGCTTATGATCGTTGTCTTTTATCCATCATGGAATCCTGAGTTTGTTTTTTTTCCTTATGCAATGGAGAAATTACATTTTGAGCATATGTAGAATATTACCACCTTTTGTAGATGTCTCGTCAGTGCAAAGGAGCCGACGCAGTCCTAGTGTAACATGCAGTTCACTCTCACATCTGTTGTCACAGCTCACTAAAAGGATTAATCTGACATGTCTTTCTTTCAAACATATTTTTCATTTTAAGATGTAGGCATTGATTGTGTTTGTTGTGATTGTGTGTTTTCAGGTTGATGTAAACTACTGAGGGTGACTTTATGAAGTAATCAATCAGCATGAACTGTACATGAATGACTAAAAAGAAATTAATCGTGAAATTTTTAGTTGGCACAAAAACCTCCCTGGACTATTTGGAAATGCACAAACACAGCTGATTCTTTAAATAACAAATGGGTGTAATTTTTTTGGTTTTGTTTTTTTCTTTCCCTCTAATCTTTTCATGTTGTGATAAACACCAATCAGGCACAACATCATGACCACTTTGTGCTGGTGGCATGGACTCCACTAGACGCCGAAGGTATGCTGTGGGTTGGGCAACAAAGAGACAGCAGCAGATCCTTTAGTTTAAGTCCTGTAAGTCACAGGTGGGGCCTCCATTGTTCAGACTTGTTTGTTCGGCACATCCAACAGATGCTCCATTGGACTGAGATCAACAACTCAATCTTAGACCGGGGAACCTTCTTCCATTGCTGTGGTCCAGTTCCGATGCTGGCGTGCCCAGTGTTGGGTTTTTCGGCAGTGCACAAGAGTCACGTTAGTGGTCTGTGGCTGTGTTGTCCCATACACACTATTCTGACACCTTTTCAATCAAGCGTTTTACGTTTTAGCAACAGTAGCTGGTCTGTTGGCTGGAATCACACCGGCCAGCCTTTCTTTTCCCACGTGCATCAATGAGCCTTGGCCCATAACCTGCCGCTTCACCACTGTTGATGGTTCAGATAGTGACCACTGCAAAAGCTCAAGTTTTGGAGATGCTCTGATCCAGTCATCAAGCCATCACAACATAGACCCGTCAAACTCACTCAAATCCTTACACTGGCCATTTTTCACTTTGTTAGTGCCCAAAATGTTATAACCGATGGGTATAAAACAAATAATTTTTTACATACACACTGGGGACATTAAGAACTGGGCAAGTGTGTGAAAGCAAGTGGTCGTGAAGAAAACATACAGCATAAACCAACTTATGTCATTTCAGAAATTTTATATCAGCTGATCAGTTTTACAAAAAGTCTAATTGAAACTTGAATGTTTGAAGAACCCGGTACTACTTTATAAAAAAATAAACCTTTAATGTCAAGTGAAAAGAGAGCTCTATAAGGGGTTTAAATAAAATAACATTATGAAATATGTATTTTGATATCTGTAATTGGACATCTACAATATGATAAGGACTTTTAACAGTAAACAATACACAAGTGTGGAAATTGGTGTGAAAACACACTACACCTGTGAAACAAGCTAAAGAATGTTTAGTGGTGATCTTTGTCTGAAGACTTCATTGTGTAAGTTACTATAGAAACTCAATAAGGATTTACTTGAATGTGCCAGACATTTCTATTTTTCCCATATCCATCTCCATAAGATAGTCCTTGTGGAGCGCTCTGATGTCACTAAACATTCAATTGCGTTTCATTTTGTCTCTTGGAAGCTTCTTACAATACAACTAGATCTATTTGTCTGAAAATACAATTCCTGTCTTTTTTGTACAAAGAATAGCACTATCTGCTAATACAAACCATTACAAACGTTTGATTTCATTCATTGCAGAAACATTTTTGGTCTGCCTTTAACATGGTTGTTATTAGACTAAAATTCACATACAGTGGCAAGAAAAAGTATGTGGACCTTTGTAATTTCATGGTTTTCTGAATAAATTTGTCTTAAAATGTGATCTGATCTTCAGTCAAGGGTATTGACAAACGTGTCTAAAAATAACAAAACAAAAACACTGATCTTTCATGTTTTTGAGAACAACCAAAAAACCTCAGTGCTTGTGGAAAAAGTATGTGAACCCTTAAGTTAATGACCTCAAATAAGTTTATTGGAGTCAGGTTTGAGCACACCTGGAGTCTCATTAAGATAATACGTTTGGAGGTGTGGACTACAACTACTTTGATATAAAAAAAAAAAACTCAAACATTTGGACTTTGCTCTGCAAAAGAAAAACACGCTTCAATTCTTGAGCTAAATCAAGAATGGTTGCTTTACATAAACCTGGAAAGGGTTAGTTATTAGAGAAGAAATTTACCAGTCTACAGGCAAACAATCTACAAATGGAGACGCTTTGGGAATGTTGCCAAGAAGTGGGCGCCCAGTCAAAATGACACCAAGAGCACAACAAAGACTCATCAATGAGGAAAAGAAACCACCCCAAATGACCAAAGCCAAACATTTGAAGGCATCATTGGAACTTGCTAACATCTCTATTCATGAGTCTACAATACGTTAAACACTGAACAAGCAGGGTATCCACAGCAGGACACCAGAAAGAGCACAGTGACACTCCACAGTGGTATTGGCAAAATGTTTTGTGGACCAAGATTGAACTATTTGGAAAAAACACACAGTGCTACATCTGGAGTAGAAAGGACACGGCATATCATCATAAAAACATCATCCCAACTGTAAAGTATGGTGGAGGAAACATTATGATTTGGGCCTGCTTTGCTGCATCAAGGCCTGGCCAGCTTCCAATCATTGAGGGGAAGATCAATTCCCAAGTTTATCATACAATTCTTCAGGATAATGTGAAGATGTCTGCACGTCAGCTGTAACTGTGTAGAAGGTGGTGATGCAACAGGACAACGACCCACAACTGTTATTCTGTGAAAGGTGCTATATAAATAAAATTTACTTACTTACTACAAAGCACTGGAGCAAGTCCACAACAGAATGGCTTTAGAAAAAACAATTCTACCTTTAGGAGTGTCCAAGTCAGGGCCCAGTCCTCAATCCAATAGAGATGCTATGGATTAACTTGAAGTGGGCCATACACATGAGACATCCATTCTGATCATTCATGTCTTTATTGACATGAATGATCAGAATTGTTTTGTGTAATTATTTTTAGACACATTACTTTTATTTTTTATTTGGTCAATACCCTTGACTTAGATTAAGATCAGATCACATTTTAAGACAAATTTATTAAGAAAACCATGAAATTCCAAAAGGTTCACATCCTTTTCTTGCCACTGTACACAGCAGTGACACTGCTGAAATGTAGTGTCAAAGCAATAATGAATCAAATTCCTCCAGACAGAAAGGCTGGTGACAAAAGGTAATTAATTTCACCACAGTCTGCATCTTTTTGACTATTTCAAGCATAAAATTAACCATTAATGTTGCCCACAGTATGTTGCTTGTGTGCAAAAAATATTGTGTAGCACAGTGAAATGGTTGTATTCAGCTGCAACTTACACTCAGCTACAGTGGAATACAATTACAAATGCCATTATATTTGATGCCAATCCTGAGCTAGAGATAAGAACTTTCCTGGTAAAAAAGTGTAGCCGTTAATGTAGAACATTGAGTTCTAGAAAACAAACATGAACAGACTAACTAGTTTGTCACTAGTATGTGAAAGGTGTAAACCTCTCAGGTTTTACCAGAGGAGAACACATCCAAAAAGTCCAGTCCATCAGGCTGAGAGGTCACAGCTGCTGTGTTTAGTGTGTGGCTACGAGTCTTTGAGCATGTTGATCTGAGCAAAGATTTTGAGTGCAGGACCGAGTTTGATGTTCATGGTTCCCATGAGATGATCTTCATTCAGCAACAACAGAGCTTGGCCATCAATCTCTTGAGAGCGGAACTCCTCAGCAATTTCCAGACAACCTTAAGACCAAAGGATTATCAGATGGTGGTTAATGTAGATAATGGCTACATGTGTGTGCTAAGAATTGTAACACAATATAAAATGTATTTTATTTTTATAAAATTAGTTTAAATCTTTTGTAACTTAATTGTCAATGAGTTTTCCTTTTAAAAAAAAGGTACGGAGGAAGTCCTCTAGAACGACATGGAAGTAAATGCATCTGAATACATCTCTGTTTAAATGGGAGGGATGTTTTTAATATTTTACTTTTATTTCCATTACTTGATATTGCACTGAGAAATATACATAATCTGAATATTCTAGTGTGGAACTGGAAATTAAATATAGAATAACAAAGCTATCACACAGTGATGTATTAGTGTGCTTCAAGTGACTACAGCACATTCAGCACAAAAACAGATGTCAAGCTCTAAAACCTGGGAAACTTGGTCTTTGTCATTCTTTTCCATCTTGGTCATTTCATGCCTCAGTATACCACAATGCACACCGTCAATATCCCCTAATCAGAAGGTGGGAAGTAGTTATCATCATCATCATCATCATCATCATCATCATCATCATCATCATCATCATCATCATGATGAATGATAAGTATAAAAAATAAATATTTCTTATTTTTTCCAATCAACTTTAACTCAATGCTCAATACATATTAGGAGTGACATGATTTTGGGTTTACAGCCACACGTTTTTACCCAATAGTTCTCTATACATCATAGAACTTCAAATAGGGCCAACCTTCCGTGGGCACTAGGGACATGAACCATGTCACCTTGTTGGCGGGGAAGGATCCTCACCGCCACGCACAGCTTGGGCTCTGGAACCCAACTCCTCGATAAGAGGCTGGACTCTCCACTACTCTGGAGTTGCCCGGGGTGAGAGGTGGCGGGCTAGTGTGGGCTTGCTCATAACCTCCCAGCTCAGCCGGCATGTGTTGGAGTTTATCCAGAAAGATCTTCAACTCCCACCTCCAGCAGAGCTTCGACCAAAATCCGAGGTAGGCTGGAGACACTGGGTCCGAGTGGACCATGTTCTCCACCTCCATTGGCGGCGCGGCCACTTGGAACCGGAGGTAAGGGATGCCGTCAAGCTGAAGGAGACCCATCGAGTCTGGTTGGCTCGTGGGACTCCTGAGGCCCAGCCAGCATTTCCACATGTGCGCCATTTGGGCTCAAATATGGGTCCCAAGTTTGTTTGTCCACAATTTCAACGGTGACCCCACCAGTGTTAGCCATATGGGCTTTGATTGGGTTCAGAAGTAAACCAGAACAAGTTCTTTTTACATTTAATTTTGATACATTTAATTTTGATTCCTTTATAAGGAGGAGAAAGGGAAGATTTCTTTATTTAAATTTTTATTATCATTTATTTTATCCCCAGACCGTACATTCTCCTGAGGCAACATTTAGGACATTTACATTTCAGTTTGAAGCCTGGCAAATGAGGGGTTTATGAGAAATACTGTCAATGTGGTTTTATTGAGACTCTTTTGCTACTCTGGAGTTAATTGCTTCATGACATTAAAGATTTTTTCTGTATATTGTGAAAAATAATACATTTAAAAGCCTGTTATGTGTCTTAAAGCACAGTCTGTATCAGGTCTGTCAGTCATGGTCTGACCCTGACTCAGAGGAACAGAGTCACACTTGACACCAACATCATCTGATAATTTTATTTAAAAAGTGAAACCTCTAATGTAATAGGCAATGCAAAAACTCCACATTATTATTATTTTTTTTAATTGAAACAATTAACATAACATTTTTAACAAAAGTGATTCTCATAAGACTGAAATTTCTGGAGCCTCAAACTGAAATGTAAATGTCCTGAATGTTGCCTTAGGAGAATGTACATTCCGGTTTACTTCTGACTTACTTATAAACTCAATCAAAGCCCATTTGGGGCTAACATAGTTGGGGCCACTGGACAAATCCACTTGGGATCCATTTTTGAGCCCAAATTGGGGCCATGTGGAAATGCTGGCTGTGAGGTACCGGCAGGCCAAGCAAACCTAGGTGGTTGTGAAGGCAAAAACTCAGGTATGGGAGAAGTTTGGTGAGGCGATGGAGAAGGAATATTAGTCGGTCTCAAAGAAATTCTGGCAAACTGTCCAGCACCTAAGGAGGAAGAAGTAGTGCCCTGGCAACACTGTTTACAGTGGAGGTGGGAATCTACCGACTTCAACTGGGGATATTATTGGGTGGTGGAAGGAATACCTTGAGGATCTCCTCAACCCCACAAACACACCTTCCACTGAGGAAGCAGAGGCCAAGGGCTCAGAAATGGACTCGTCCATTACCCAAGCTGAAGTCACCAAGGTAGTTGGGAAGCTCCTCAGTGGAAATGCACTGGGGGTGGATGAGATACTCCCCGAGTACCTCAAGTCTCTGGATGTTATGGAACTCTCTTGGCTAACATACCTCTGCAACATCGCGTGGCGGTCGGGGTGGTGGCCCCTTTTTTTTAAGAAGGGGGACCGGAGGGTGTGTTCCAACTACAGGGGGAATCACACTCCTCAGCCCCTCTGGGAAAGTCTATGTCAGGGTACTGGAGAGAAGAATTTGTCCGACAGCCGAACCTCGGATTCAGGAGGAACAATGCGGTTTTCGTCCCGGTCATGGAACACTGGACCAGCTCTATACCCTCTCCAGGGTGCTGGAGGGTTTATGGGAGTTTGCCCAACCAGTCCACATATGTTTTGTGGATCTGGAGAAGGCATTAAACTGTGTCCCTTGCGGTGCCCTGTAGGGGGTGCTCTGGGAATATTGGGTCAGCGCCCCTTTGCTAAGGACTGTCCATGCCGGCAGTAAGTCAGACTTGTTCCCGGTGCATGTTGGACTCTAGCAGGGCTGCCCTTTGTCACCGGTCCTGTTCATTATCTTTATGGACAGGATTTCTAGGCGCAGCCAGGGGCCGGAGGGAGTCTGGTTTGGGGACCACAGGATCTCTTCTCTGCTTTTTGCAGATGATGTTGTCCTGTTGGCGCCATCAAGCCAGGACCTTCAGCGTGCACTGGAACAATTTGCAGCAGAGTGTGAAGCGGTTGGGATAAGGATCAGCGACTCCAAGTCCAAGGCCATGATTCTCAGTCGGAAAAGGGTGGCTTGCCCCCTTCAGGTTGGTGGAGAGCTCCTGCCTCAAGTGGAGGAGTTCAAGTATCTTGGGGTCTTGTTCACGAGTGAGGGAAGGAGGGAACGTGAGATTGACAGAGAAATCGGTGCAGCTTTTGCAGTGATGTTGTCAATGTACCGGTCTGTCGTGGTGAAGGAGGAGCTGAGCTGCAAGGCGAAGTTCTTGATTTACCGGTCGATCTACGTTCCTACTCTCACCTATGGTCATGAGCTTTGGGTCATGAACGAAAGAACAAGATCCCGCTATGAAATTAGCTTTCTCCGCAAGGCTAGGCGCTCCCTTAGAGATAGGGTAAGGAGCTCAGTTACTCGAGAGGAGCTCAAAGTAGAGCCGCTGCTCTTCCACATTGAGAGGAGCCAGCAGAGGTGGCTCGGGCATCTGTTTCGGATGCCTCCTGGACGCCTCCCTAGGAAGGTTTTCCGGGCATGTCCCACCGGGAGGAGACCCCGCGGAAGACCTAGGACACGCTGGGGGGACTATGTCTCTCGGCTGGCCTGGGAACGCCTCGGAATCCCCCGGAAGACCTGGAGGAAGTGTCTTTTCATGCTGCACACTCATCCTGTATATTTGGAGTTAAACAAACTTACCTGGCAGAGAGCAGATAAACTCATAGACATGGAGTTGCTGAGAGGGTGATAGTGGGGACGAGGCGCCAGTGTATGGCAGATCCGGACACTGGTTAGACTCCCCCTGTGCAGGCTGAGGAGAATGACAAGACAACTTCTACAGGGTAAGTGCATTTGAGAATGACAGAGCAGTTTACATCTACTACACCAACCAAAGCATGACAAGTACCAGCCACCCATGCCTCACCTTCTTTTTGGTCTCTAGATGAGAGTCTTCATGGATTCCATTCAGAGCCTTCTGTTTTCTCATATTCTCTATTGTGGATTTGCGATTTGTAAAGAGACCCACTCTTTTTGTGCATCCTACATTGTACCTACAAACAACATGCAAAACATATTTCACAATCATTTATAGTGAGATACACTGGATACATTTTTGACAACATTTGCATGATTAGTAATACTACTAAATTCTGGTGGTGCTGAAATATTTTCACCTACATGCATTGATGCTCAGAAACAAGACATTATGCAAGGTACAGTTGTGCTCATAATTTTACATACCCTGGAAGAATTTAATTTTTTGGCCATTTTTTATAGAATATTGTGAGGTTTGTGTTTTGGGTTGTGTTTTCCCCTCCCTTTTCTTTTTCTTTTTCCAGCAGTGCATTTGTGTGGCAGGGGGTGTGGCTGGTTTTCTCAGGACTGCAGGTAAGACACACCTGTTTCCACTCTCCTCATTACCCCTGGATATAAGCCTGCTTTACTCACCTCCATGCTGTCAGATGATGCTGCCAGTTTGGTAGAGTTGCTTGTGTTTCTTGTGTCCTTAACTCTCGTATGTTTTGGAATATTTTTGGACCTACTTATACTTACCTGCTGTTATCTCCATCTTTCCAGAACTGCCTCGTGTCTTGCACCTTGTGCCCTTCTGCCAGCCAACTCCCTGCCTCCTCTGCCTGCTCAAGTTTTTGTTTTCCAATAAACTGTTGAACTTTAGTCCTGGCTCTGTCTCTGGAGTCCACTTAGCAAAAACCCTAACAAATATGAATGAGAACATAAAAACCTTTCTTTCACTCATAGTTAGTGGTTGGGTAAAGCCATTTATTGTCAAACAACTGTGTTAATTTGTTAAACTTATGAGCACAACTGTATATATGGCCATCATTTTAGCAAGTCCACTTAATGTTTCTAATAAAGCAGGACAGGGTGGTGTCAAAGTCGAAAGAGCTACGTACAGTATTAATAAATGTCCTGTAGCACTTGGTCACCCTCCGCTTGGATAAAGAAAAGTAAAAAAAATAAAGCTTATCTTGTTTTTTTGATACATGCAAAATAAGGGAAAATAGTGTTCTTTGGGAAATACATTTTTTCACATTACTACAAATATGATTTATATCTCATATGTGGCTCTTCAATGTGCAAGATGTCAGTGTCTACATGCCAACACCAGAGTGGAAACAAACCATTTCAGGGGTTACTAGGAATGTAACAAACAGTGAACCAGTTGAAAGAGTGACGCTTCAAGTCGGTTGAGATATTAATTGAATTGTGTTACAATTATGTTTCGCACAACAGGGGCCACTCTGTTTACTGCAAACCTGCTTTCAACAAGCTGTTACAAACAGTTTCTGGCATGGTGAAAACGAGTGCAGATTATTGAGGAAGCCTCATCCTCATTCTAATCCACTTTAGCAAAAGGCATTCACTTGCTCACCGTCTGTGTCTCTCTGTTGCTGCAAAAGGGCGGTAGTCTGCGCAAACACAACAAAAACAAGTCTGTGTTTGAGGCTGAGCTTTACTCTCTCCAAAACAGACAAAAAGTACCGTAAATTTTCCGGCAGGTAACAGAGAGAATGTAAGCAGTAATCTGTGTTAGCAAAGAGGATTAACATTAAACAGAGGCTGTTGTCCCGAGTCTGAATCATTTCTGAGCCATAAGTTATCATTTCATAACACAGTCAGACCCGTCTCAAACTAAGTGTTCATCTGTTTTAGGCCCATCCTTGTCAAAGGGATGTAAAGAGTACATACAAGAGTATGTGTGTGTTCGTGTGTGTATGTGAGTGAGTGTGTGTATAGCTCTCCCGGTCTAATTCCCCTGGGTGTATGTGTGTATGTTTGTGTGTGTATGTGTTGTGTATGTGTGTGTGTATGGTTGTGTGTATGTGTGTGTGTATGTGAGTGAGTGTGTATGTGTATGTATGTGTGACTGTGTATTACATTACATTTAGAGTACATATTCACCTGTAAATGCTGTTTATAGAAAAGAGACACCTGTAATTATATTTATGGCACACACTCACCTTTTATAGTAATAACCATCTGTATATTTATATTCATTGTACATATTACCTGTAAATCCTGTACATCTCCATATCCTGCACGGATTAACAACCATTGTATATATCCTGCACTTTACTGCTATTGCACTTCTGGTTAGACCTAAACTGCATTTGTTCATCTTGTACCTGTACTTGTGTAATGACAATAAAGTTGAATCTAATCTAATCTAATCTAATCTAATGTAGAGAGTAAAGACCAGGGGTGTCCAACGTAAGGTTTGCGGACCAAATACGGTCCTTTGTGAAGTACTTCTGGTCCTAACATTAATTAATACTGTTAATATATTCTGCAATCATTAATAAATAATTAGGTGGAAATGCATAAACCTAACAGTTGAACAAATGAGAATAGTTTTGATAAAGTTCTACTGTTTTAGGGAGAACTTTAGCACTCTACCACTATTTATTAATAGATTTGATCTAAAGAGGTTTTAGGTCTCAGCTAAAGTTAATAAAAACTAATTAATGAACACAAAATAACTACCCAGGTCTAAAGCCATCCGAGGCCAATTTATTGGGGATTTTCAGTAAACTTTGTTAATATTAATTTATTCAAAGTACCTAGCTGTATAAGCAAATTAAAATTTGTTTGTAAACGCATGTAGAAATTTACGGAATTTGTGAAATAACAAGAATTAGATTAGTTCTTTTGGTTTAAACAAATTTCAATAACTTTTTTTGCCATTGAGAAAGGCACCTGTTAAAGTACCAGGTTTACAAATTTGAAATGTGTTGATGGAATAGGCATGATAAGCATAATGCAATGAGGAATACATGCAAAAGAAGCTCAGCGCAGTTTGAGATGAAATGAAATGTGTTGGTATACCTATGTTTTGACTGTCTATTCATTCTGATAAAAAATGTATGCCTTACCGTTTGGCACACACTGTTGAACAGAACCTCTTGGACCTTTTGAAGACGTATGCCAAGTCCACTCTGCCACAAAGCTCACAGGTCAACATGGGCTGCTGCTGGGCCTTCAGCTCTAAACCAGAGAACAATCAACATTCAGCAAATCTTACACTGCATGTCAGGGTTTACAGGCTGTAGCCCATGTTTTCTAGCCTGGCACTTTTTCATCCAAATAAAATTGGTCTGGAACACTTCCCATTCAAACCTATTATAAAAAAGGTATATAGAAATTTGGGGAGCTTTATGCAGTGATTTGTTTCTCTGATTGGCTGTATTTCTATCTATATGCATCCATAGGTAGTTTATTCTGCGTCTATTTGCCGAGCGGCTCCAACGAGGCTATCAAAACTGCTTCGCCACAACCCTGCTTCCATTTCTGACATCTTATCTTTGCCTGGTAGCAGAGAGGTTAGCACTCCTGTCTCACAGCAAGAAGGTCCTAGGCTTCTAATTTCTGTGCTCATTCAATGTAGTTTGCTTAGTGTTGGTTTCCTCTGGTTTACCCACCCATTAAAAACATTTAATAAGGCCCCCATGAGGCCAGGATTACCCTGGAAATGACTTCTAGATGGGATTGTCCCGTTGCAGGAAACAATGCCAGGGACCACTGACTCTACATTATAGGAGTGTAGTATTTAAATGAATTAGGATCATCATTAGTAAAACTAATGAAAACACAATCATAAACAGAACTATTAACTGCTACAAAACAGAAACAATACAAGAAAGTAGTTTCGTTTATCACATTCTTCTGTTCTTTATAACACGAGCCAGCTCCACCTTCACTGACACACGGTAAATGTATTTAATATTCGCATTGTTGAGGAAGAAATAATATTGAATAGCTCAGATACCAGTATCAAAATCCAAGAACCATTTTAGTATTGGTACCAAACAAACACAAATAGGACTGTTTTCATGTTTTTGTGGTATCCATCCATCCATCTTCTACCACTTATCCGGGGCCGGGTCGCGGGGGCAGCAGAGAAGCAGAGACGCCCAGACTTCCCTCTCCCCAGACACCTCCTCCAGCTCTTCCGGGGGATACCGAGGCGTTCCCAGGCGAGAGACATAGTCCCTCCAGCGTGTCCTAGGTCTATCCAGGGGTCTCCTCCCGTGGGACATGCCCGGAACACCTTCCTAGGGAGGCGTCCAGGAGGCATCCGAAACAGATGCTCGAGCCACCTCAGCTGGCTCCTCTCGGTGTGGAGGAGCAGCGGCTCTACTTTGAGCTTCTCCCGAGTGACCGAGCTCCTCACCTTATCTCTAAGGGAGCGCCCCAATTTTTGTGGTAATGATAATGAAATTATAGACAAAGGCTTAATGAATCTACTGCAAAAAAAAAAGTACAGAAGGGAACATGTTCAATGGAAATGGGAAATGAAATGTTACCCTTCAGTGGGAGGTTGTCCATCTTTGAGTCTACCCTGTGTCTCCTTATGCAATCAACAGAGAAAGACGGATGTTCTACCTGAAACATACAGAGAAGATATGTGATATAACTTTCCATCTGGACACAGTACAAGTATTTTATTCGATTTAAAAAACACTAAGTGCAGATCTATCTGCACACTATCGCCCACTGTTTTATTTTGCTGCACAACAATGCCATTTCCGTAGTTAAGTGCAAATCTATGCAGAAATATTACGAATGATCGTTGTTCTTCTAAACTTTTTACGACTTGACAAAGCACAATAACATAATATATGTTGATCAATCGAGATACTGTAGATAAATAAGTGAAGGTTTATTTCAGTCTGTCTACATCACATGCCAACAACTGTGTAGCTTTTATTGTAAAACAATTAGGAAAGACAGAAAACTTGAGAGTGAATAAGTATTGACTTATGTCAGTACTTTGTAGACTTCAGGGGGACCTACTGCTCCAAATTTTTTAGGATTTCTTCTGATGAGCTTGTACATAAAATCGATTAGTGTTCAATCTTCATCTAAAAACAGCTTGAATCCATCATAGTGTGTGCATTGCACACTACTGTTTGAATAGTTTTATTCAATAATAAATACATTTTTATTATTATTATTATTAAGCACCATCTTTCCCTCACATCTGAACAGTCTCCCAGTCCCCAACAATGACAAAACCCTCCACAGCCTGATACTGTCTAGGGCTGTTTCGAATGCCATTTTTTGAGCTTCGAAGCTTAGGTGGCAATCAATATCGAATATTCGAAGCTTCGGTGGGTGGGGCTAAATATATAATAATAGTGTCGGTTTGCATTTGTATCATCTTTCACGACTTCACGTTTCACTCTTCGGCATCGTAAATGTTTTTTGCCGCGTGCTACTTACAGAACTCAGGTGATTTTTCAAACTTGTGGTGCTGTTGTGGTAGGCCAGTTTCAAATCGCATATTTGACACACTGCCTTTGTCTTGTCATCCTCACTTAATTTAAAGTGCTCCCAAACAGCTGAGGTCTTGGGCATTTTGTACCTATTCAGTATGAGATGAAATAAATCACTACGTTCGCCAACGGGCGGTTCAAGCATGAGTGAGAATGAGTCCGTGACGGAAGTCACGTGTTGAAAAAAAAAAAAGAATATTCGAATCTCAAAACTGAAAATCGAATGCCACCCCACCGAACGAATATTCGAATATTCGATTATTCTAGTACAGCCCTAATACTGTCCCAACCCTGCTTCACTTTAGAGAGGGGGCAACATCAGGTGATGGTTTGTGCTATCAAAGCATTTTTTATTTATGGCTATATTGCTTTCTTATGATTTTCAACCACTCTTCAGCTCTTCAGTAAGGTTTAGCCCGCTCTTGTGGACAGATCCTACAGTCTCTGCTTTAGAGCTCTCCTGCTCTCTCAGAGTCTCCTCTGGTCTTACTGTGGCCTCTCTAATGAAGGCTCTCCTTGCCCAGTTTGAGAATTGTAGATGGTTGTCTCTAGTCCGGATTGGTGCGATTCCCTATTTTTTACATTTTGTAATAATAAATTCGACCTTAAGCCCTGATCTAACTATTTTTGTGTCTTCTAAAGGTCAGTACCACCAGATCTTACTTAGGGGCCTCTTTAAAAATCCTGATTTATGCTCACTATCTCACGTTATATTTCTTATTTTTTTCTCAATAAAAACTGTTTTACATCTACATAGTTGTTGGCATATAATGTAGCCTGACAGACATAAACCTCCTGATGATCCATTTACATTCTCGGCTGTAAGGCATCAATAAAGGAAAAATGCTACCTTTGACCTTTGTCTGAAAGCACATGAACACATCATAAGCTACTGTACAGTGTTGTTCATCTAAAGTTTTTACAGAGCAGATTACCAAACAGGGGCCAGCAGCATCGTGAGTCTTTGCTCTAAAACTGACTCTGTCTCTAAACACTGCTCTTCATGATGTTTCATCTGTAGCCTGTGTTTCTGTCACTGAGTGAGTGCGTTCGGACACTGCAGTGACGTAGCTCTGTTTTGCCAGCGAAGGTGCAAAGGTACCTGATACGAAAGGTGTGGTGGGGAGGGGTTTAGGAACATGATGACGTCACACTGACCAGAAAGTACATTTTACGGTTTTCAACCTGATGAGGGCAGCACTCATTTGTGGAATTAAATGAGTTTTTAAGATTTTGTCAAAAGTAGGACAATAAATTATGAACTGTATACATATATATAGCTCATTTATACAGATTTTAAGCTTAAAAAGTCTGGGGTTGAGTTAACCTTTAAAGTAAGATTTATCCAAGAATGGAGCGAAAAACACTGTTTAACCACGTGAAGGACACATTACGACTGGACACAGTAGCATCTGACTGAGTAGATTATTGTTTGCGTTTTAATCCCCCCTGTCCTTATGAGAATGGGCTCCTCTTTACACAAGTCTTTATGTAGACAAATGTTTTACTTATAGTGAATCCCTTCAACATGTTGTTTGTCTGCAGCAGGGTGTGGTTTGCTGGCTACACCACACACAAGTAACTCGGCTTGCGCAGCTATTCCAAAAAAATCAACATGGCGGACACTGCTACAGAGAGGCTGTTTATTTGGCGGCACAGTGGCAGAGTGGTTAGCACTCCTGCCTCACAGCAAGAAGATGCAGGGTTTGTTTACCATCCATGGCAGGGTCTTTCTGTGTGGAGTTCTGCCCGTGTCTGCATAGGTTCCTTCTACCACCAAAAACATGTACAATAGTCCCCCCCCCCTCACAGAGACACATGGGGCCAGGACTCCCCTGCAAAAGAGATTTGTAATCTCAGTGGGACTTTCCTGGATAGATAAAGGTTAAATATAAAAATGATTATTTCTGCTCTCACCTCAGTTTTGAATAAACAGCAAAGTATAAAAACGATGAAACCGCTCTGGTGTCCGCTCTACTGCTGGCCATGTTAACTAGCGGAACAAACGTTATAGGTTATGTACTCCTATAAATCCCTTTATTGCTCTTTGTTCATTTCAGTAAAACACAGGCATAAGTCCCCTGTGAACAGAGTTTCTATAAAGAGTGGCCTGTGGTCAGCCTAAGGCACACCTGTGCAATAATCATGCTCTCATATCAGCGTCTTAGGCCACACCTGTGAGGTGGATGGATCATCTCAGCTAAGTGCTCACTAACACAGATTGGGAAACATTTGTGAACAATAATTGAAAGAAATAGGCCTTTTGTGTTCATAGAAAAAGTCTTAGATCTTTGATTTCAGTTCATAAAAAAGTGTGGCATTAAAATGTTTGTTTTGTTTAGCGTATATGACAGTGAGAGTCTGACTGTTTCTCTACCTGATTCTCCATCACCTCCATATATTTAAGGTGCATTTATTTTGTTGATTGTGCAGACATGACACACATTAGTGTTATTTGGCATCTTGGAAATAAATGTCCCTCGAGTCCACCATCTAAAAAAAGACCAAATACACTGTGCTTTCACCTCTGGCATACACAACTTGACCCGTCTAAAAAGAAACTTTGCCATGTCCAGCCTCTCTTTGAACAATGTGCCAGTTCTGGACACACCCTAAAAATGAGCGCACCACCTACCAAGCTTTTTACATCGTGAAAATCTGTCTCTGGAGCATGCTCTGACTCTGGAGCATGCTCTGTCTCTGGAGCATGCTCTGACTCTGGAGCATGCTCTGACTCTGGAGCATGCTCTGCTCTGACTCTGGAGCATGCTCTGACTCTGGAGCATGCTCTGACTCTGGAGCATGCTCTGACTCTGGAGCATGCTCTGACTCTGGAGCATGCTCTGCTCTGACTCTGGAGCATGCTCTGACTCTGGAGCATGCTCTGACTCTGGAGCATGCTCTGCTCTGACTCTGGAGCATGCTCTGCTCTGACTCTGGAGCATGCTCTGCTCTGACTCTGGAGCATGCTCTGTCTCTGGAGCATGCTCTGACTCTGGAGCATGCTCTGACTCTGGAGCATGCTCTGCTCTGACTCTGGAGCATGCTCTGCTCTGACTCTGGAGCATGCTCTGACTCTGGAGCATGCTCTGACTCTGGAGCATGCTCTGACTCTGGAGCATGCTCTGTGTGCTGTGTCCAACCTTAATTGGAGTAAGCTTTAAACATCAGCAGTAATCCAACAACTACAAATTAGAGAAATTAAAATGACTGCTCCCCTAAAGAGTAAGTTGTTTACAGCTCTTAGTGTGTTCATTAGTGTTTAAAACTCTGGCTTTAACTATAAAGGCAATCATTTATTTTGTTTCAACCTGCATGTAGACATACTGAGTGTATGTGTTAATGTACTCACAGGGAAAGGCTGGGAGCCCTCCTGAATCACAAAGCCTTCTATAAGATGTGTGAGGATGTGAGACTTGATCAAAGCCTGTGCAGGTTTGCTCTCCCCACTGTGTTGGCTGCTGCTGGTGTTCCCATTCCCAGAGGTCATGGCTGGAGCACAGGCCTCCTCTGTCCTGTCAACACAAGCAGCAGGGCAAACTCGTCACTTTTCAACAGTGTGGGTAATCCGAGTTACATTACAACCGGGAGAGTTTTAACACGTCCAGTTAAATGTAGTTCACATACAGTCCGCTCTGTCCCGCAGTGACCAGCATTTATACAAGGATTGGTGCAATTTCATGCGTAACGCAACCCATATATTGCCAGATTAGAATAAGGTTTAGAGTCTGTAGGCTTTAAATAGCGTTTGAAACTTATTTAGTTGGTAGTACTACTAGTGGCGACTTGAATTTGAAAACTATTTGAAAACTGTTTCCAAAATCACATACATTTTATAGACGTGTGCTTCACGGTTTATGTAGAAAATGAAGGAATAACAGTTACTATCACACTAAGTGTAGAACGTTAGCTAGTTACGAGTATTCGCACGGACTCTCGGAAGGCTTTGTGAATGAATTAAACTCTACAAAGAACAACCTCTGCGTTTACTCAGACTATGTCACTGGCAAATTGTGAACAAGTTTAAGACTGCTTTCTTACTTTTACAACCCGAAACCTCCCGAAAGCGTAAGAAAGTGCGGTGCGCTCAAAAACAATGGTAGAGGGAAGAAGAGCTCTTTGTTCACCGTGTCCGGTGCTGAGAGTGGCTCTGGCGCCACCGGGCCCGCGTGATGCTGCCGGTTACTTTGAAATAACGGCTGTTTACCGCCGCACAAGCTCACGGACTATGTACGGATTCATATCACGACTGTGTTCAGTTTATTTTTCAGCGCACAGCCTTGGTTCTGTTCTGCTTAACTCACAACTTCCGTTTTAATGCTTTTCACAATTAAAGCCTAATAACAACTACCCTCAGAGAGCCGTGGCAAACTCATCCAAGTGTGAGCTAAACAGGTCAGTAGCACCAGGGCCATGTTAATGCCCCCACCACGCTCACAGAATTGTGTAATATCTTTTTTTTGTAGGTGACACGTCCTGCTCCAAGACAGAAAACAGCTAAACACAGGCCTGGTTCTACAGAGAGGAAAGGGGAGGCATTGAATCTTTATTAGGGTTGTTCCCATGTGGACCGGAATGAAGAAAATAGAAAATCAAGAAGTAGAAAGTAGAAAGTAGAAAAGAAGTAGAAAATCAAGTGGTTTTCGCAGTTCAGTGTAGCAAAGAGTACAGTGAAACAAACAACAGCTTCACAAGAGGATGTATCAGCACAGAAGAGCCAATCCAAGTGGACCTGAGTCTGCAGTCCACCTCCACCTCAAAGAGAAAGAGCATTCCTTTGAGAACAGCAATGTCTAAATTCTGGCCAGAGAGGCCAGATGGTTTGACAGAGGGGTGAAGGAAGACATTTATGTTAAAATGGGAAAAGCCTTCTTTGAACAGAGAAGGTGGCCTCAGATTCATGTTGCCTAATATTTATAACAGTGTTCTGAAACCTAAAATAAAAGAGTTTAACTCTAGAACAACACCTGAATGGAACAGTGACACTAATACTCACCTGAGCCTTAACGACGCTCACATCAGGAGTCACACTGTCCTTTCAGAGCCAACGACTATGAGACCAGAACAGCCTGGTCCATCAGGTTTGGTTTCAGGTCAAACCTCTAGAGATATAAGCTCAGATGCCCTGCTTTAACCTTTTCTTCAAGATGACCTGGATGACTGAGAACCTTCACAGATATATGGAAGCATGAGACGCTGTAACTTCATTGTGAGAAATGTTGTTTAACATAACAACAGGAGGCGGGGTTAGCGCAGAGAAGCTAAGCAGTGGACTGAGTGGGGACTGTAGAAAAGGTTTTTGCAATCTTTGGTAGAGCCCTGGGGAAGCAAGGGCCCAGAATGCCCATTGGATAATCAGGCCTTGAGTAGTACGATTGATTTGAGCTGCCAAATATATTCCCAACCAGGAGGGGACAAATTTGGTTCTTGCCCACCTAACCAAAAGTTGAACAGACCAGCTCCACCCCTCCCTCTCCTGAGAATGGTCTGGTCCACTTTCTCTGCCCCGTCCCAGCTGCTCTCCCGGCTCTGCGCTGACAGAGGCTGGAGGGAGGTACATCTGTTTAGTTTAATATTTTGTCCGTGTGTGAGTATGCAGGAGAAGCAAAGACACACAATCTGTTTTTGAAATAAATGGTAAACAAATGTTTTGATGAAAACAAAGAAAAACATTATTTTTTTATCTCATAGCTATGGTATAAAAAACAATTTGAATTTGATGACGTTGGGAAAGCAACCTGGCCTTCAAATTTGAGTCAGGACATATAGAAGAGCTGCTTTAGGCCTAGACGCTGGGTGAAGTATGACACACTGAGCTTCTATCTTCTAGCTCTGTCTGACTTCAGTCTTTTTACTATATAGTTTATATTTCTGCTTAGGTCATTGCTGTTTACAAGTTGTGAACTCTGTCCCTCCCTCCTCTGGGGGAGTGGGTTCTGTCGTCCCACTGTCTACTGTTGTAGATGTCCACCCTGCTGTTAGACGTCCCAGTGATGATTGGACCATAACTGTGCTCCATCGCTAAAGTCACCTAAAGGAGCAGGTTAACAGTTTTGGGTGTGTAGTCAGACACAAGTATGTGGGACTGCACAGCAGGGGGGTCTGGGGTCAAAACAGATGTACAAATCCAGTTCCCAAAAAGTTGGGACACTGTACAAATTGTTCTGTAAAAAGAGAATGAATGATGTGGAAGTTTTAAGTTTCAGTATTTTATTCAGAATACAACATAGATGACATATCAAATGTCATCTATACAGTGAAAATTTATAATTTTAAGGGAAACATAAGTTATTTTAAATTTCATGGATCAACACATCTCAAAAAAGTTGACAAGGCCATGTTTACCACTGTGTCCCCTCTTCTTTTTATAACAGTCTGCAAAGGTCTGGGGACTGAGGAGACAAGGTGTTCAAGTTTAGGAATAGGAATGTTGTCCCATAGTGCCTTTCCAGATGTGTAAGCTGCCCATGCCACAAACACTCATGCAACCCCATCCCATCAGAGATGCAGGCTTCTGAACTGAGCGCTCATAACAACTTGGGTTGTCCTTGTCCTCTTTAGTCCGGATGACATGGCGTCCCAGTTTTCCAAAAAGAACTTTTAAATTTTGATTTGTCTGACCACAGAACAGTTTTCCACTTTGCCACAGTCCATTTTAAATGAGCCTTGGCTCCAGAGAAAACACCTGCACTTCTGGATCATGTTTACATATGTCTTCTTTTTTGACCTATAGAGTTTTAGTCGGTAACGGTGAATGGCCCGGTGGATTGTGTTCACAGACAATGTTTTCTGGAGGTATTCCTGAGCCCATGTTGTGATTTCCATTACAGTAGAATTCCTGTTCTGTATAAAATATTGAAATTTGAAACTTCCACATCATTGCATTCTGTTTTTATTCACATTTGTTCAATGTCCCAACTTTTTTGGAATTGGGTTTGTAATTCTTCTTCGGTTTTAACCGGTCTTGTAGGCTGCTGCAGGAGAATTCCAGCTGACCACAGCTCAGATGCATAAAGACATGAGGCACCGGCTTAAGGGTGGTTACGCACGAGCTGTAGAGCCAGCCACCGGACATTCACAGCCCATCCTCCAATGGGACAGGGCGTGGGAATGACGGTATGTCTAGAGTATCTAAATATTTACAGCTTACAAACCACAGAACATGTTTTGCTCATATTGCTGTTTTACGTGATTGTTGCTTGACAACTCTGGGGGGAGTCAATTTTTGTAAATGTCTTTGGTTTGCCCTCAACTTAACTTTATGATTATGCATAATTAAGGGAGGGGCAACATTGATTGACATGTGGGTGCCATCTTGAGCCCGGGGCTAGCAGTGTCTGCTAGCACTGAGTGCTAGTTGTTAGCTGTGTCTTTTTTTTTTTTTTGCCAAGAAGCATGGCTCTACTTTTTTGATGAGTAAAATTCAAATTGTATATTTTCTATTTGTCTGTCCATCTGTCTCCAGTCAATATTTGATGTGATTATGAGTAATTAATATGTGGTCAACTACAGTCTTCTGAACACAGTTATCAGTCCTACAGTCAATATAGTATTATGTCTGTTCATTCATTCATTTTCTACCGCTTTGTCCCATTAAAGGGAGACTTTATCATTTCCGGAAATAGATCAACAGAATTGATAGTCTTTTGGAATTAGAGACGAAACGTCTTCACCTTTAAACTGAGTCCAAATGTTTTTACTTCAATCTTTTTTATATTCAAAAGAAGAAGAGCGAAGAGTGAGGGCCTAAAGTGAAGGAAGGAGAGGCGAACAGAGAGAGTCTGGTTTATTTCCTGCTGTGACAGCTGCATCATTTTAAAAACTATATGGTGGTTCCAAATGAAGCAGAACAGTGCTGCTTTCATAAATTAATGTATGTATTTGGAATTTAAAAGAAATTCTTCCAAGACAGTAACATCTGCAGAGAAGAGCCCATCCTCTGACACGTTTGACGTATCGCGTCATTGGTGCCGCTGGATTTCCACGTGCGTCTAATGGTGTCTTTGCATTGACTTAACATGTAAATCACTCGCGCTTAACGAACGGAGGTGGACCATAGAGGCAGAAATCCAAAACAACAATGGAGGAGGAAGTTATTGGAGCAGCCTGTGGGCAATGATACATCTTTGTCATTTTTTATGTGTTTATCCAGAGAAAGTGTGCAGAAAGAGCCTGAAGAACATGTATTTAAATGAGAGGAGAAAGGAGATGGAGAAGAGAAGTGGGTTAGCAGCAGGTTTAGGACAAAAGTGGAAGTACTCTTCAGTTCTGTCTTTCATCAACCCCTAGTCTTCCCACGAGAGACAAGCGGGACTGTGGAGAGGGAGAGAACCGGACCACAGCCACGACCCCCCCGAGGACCAGGGCGAGACAGAAGCAGCAGCAGGACATTCAGAGACAGGAGGAGTGTGGACAAGTGAAGCCACACAGAGGATATGTGTTGTTGTTTGACTGGTGTAATGTTCAAATGTCAACTTGTTCATTCATTCATTTTCTACCGCTTAGTCGCGGGTGACTGGAGCCTATCCCAGCAGCTTTGGGCCTGAGGTGGGGTACACCCTGGACAGTGGCCAGTTAGTCGCAGGGCTAACATTTAGAGACAGACAGGGACTGACAACCATTCACTCTCACATTCATTCACTAGGGACACTTTAGATTTGCCAATTAACCTGTACATACGTCTTTGGACGGTGGGAGGAAGCCGGAGTACCCGGAGAGAACCCACATGCAGACTCCTCACAGAAAGACCGGAGTTGGCCGAGAATGTTTGAGTCGAACTGGGGCCGGGTCAGTGGGGAGGACCGCTGAAAGCGGCCATCATCCAGACGCAGCTCCTGGAGAAGTTTGTGAAACTCACGGAGCTGGGTCCGCCTCTGAAGCACAGCGCCAAACGGGTTCACGCCATTTTTCAGTCCTCCAAAGTAAATAGAGCACTGCTACTTTCTCGACAAAATCCATCTCAACCATTCTTCAACAAGACCGGAAGACAACCCGCCTGGCAGAAGCCCCTCCCATGACGCAAATTTGCCTCTGTTGTTAAGTGAATTTCACGCGCGAATGAAGCGAGTAAACTCAAAATGTTCAAATGTCCAACTACGCGCGAACAGCGCGATTTATTCGCGTTTGGTGTGAACGTACTGTTAAAGGGTTCACTTACTTTTTCCACTGCCATTTTGAATGTTGAATGAGTGTGTTCAATAAAGACATAAAAGACCTATTATGTTTGTCAATACCCTTGACTCAGATGAAGATCAGATCACATTTTAAGACAAATTTATTCATAAAACCATAAAATGTAAAAAGGTTCACATACCTTATCTTGACATTGTAGAATAACTACAAGCAGCAACTTCAAATGCACAGGTGGTAAAGTCCAGACCAAATGGTTTGGTGCTTTTGTCTGTTTGACATTTGGTGTCAAACCATCAGTCAGACACATCTAACTCTTTGAATAAATCTCATATTTTAATTTTGTGGAAATAATAAACTTGATAATCCTTATTCTTTCCAAATGTATTCTTACCAAACAAGAATGTATTTTGTACTTTTTTATGATTTTCCTTACTTTTCATAGAATAATAATAATAACTATTATGATGATGATCTAGCCAGCATTCTGCATAAAACTAAAGGTCTGTTTTTGTGGGCTATGTAAAATTTCATGCAGCAGCTGAAACCGAGTTAGAACAGAATGACAGTATGTTGTGAATAATTGCACGTTCAACTTGCATGCTACTTTCCTGTGTATTTGAAATTAAGATACATTGTCTTTTATTATGAAGGCGATTGGCGGAAGTTGCTGTATTAGTTTCAGTAACTTGCTATTGCTGTACTTGGGAGCGGGAGCGGGCTCAGAGCAGTGCTGTACGGGACAGAGCAGAGCAGCAGAGTGAAGAGTGCAGTGGTAACCACTCTCATGTCACCCGTGGACTTGATGAAAAAAGAGTGTTTCACTTCTGGGACCCTGTCCTCGGTATCTCTCAAAAAAAGGTTCATCAGGAAGAGGAGAGTGGCTCCGGGACCACAGAGCCATCCGGACAGCGATTGCAAACTCTGCAGGTAGACCCACTACATTCATATAATTTGTTGTCACTTTGCACAGGCCAATCCAAAAATATGAATAATGATACAATCAAATCTCATATTTTAGTTAAACATACTGTTTATAGGTAATCTGTTTTTTAATCTGTATTTTTTTTTAATCTGTATTTTTTTATTATTTACCTCATAGAAAGATAAATACATTTAATTAGTTTTACTAATACTTTGACATGTATTGTTTAATATCTTTCATTGCTGGTGAAGTTCTCAAATGGCAAAAAATATTTAACAGTTTAGCTGGACTCTTGTGATGGGATAACAAGAAGACAGATTGTAATTCAACATGTGAACTGTCTGATGCCCCTAGGTGCTCCCTGGTGGCCCTTAGTGGGAGCAGTTCCACCGTGCGGCGGATCTTGTTTGCTTGTCTTCTGTCCTTCCTGGCTTTGCTTGGCGCAGTCTCCATTGACCTCAGATCCAATTTCGAGCTGCTTCACTCAACAGACACTGCTTATGCAGAGCTGACCTCATGTAGGACCAGTGCTCTCCTGCAAGTGGTCAGCAGGCTGCAGCAACTCAGACGTTTATGGAGCCAGGGCAATAATACAGTGGGGGGGCTGTTGCTGCCTGTGCTGGCAAATCTCTGCAGTGAAACTGCAGGACGCAGTGACGGATATGGCCTGCCCTGTGGCATCTGGCAGCCAAGTTTATGTTCACAGATGATGAGGACCATCAGTGAGAACCTAAATGTGTCCATGGAGACACACAGCAGCAGGGAGAATCTGACATGTGCTTTTTCCCTAGCTATTGCTCAGCTGTTGGACCTCTGGGGAACAGTTCAAGACACTTTGGTTAAAGTTAAACAGAATTCCAACTGGCAAGATGTGCTGTCTGTGAGACTACTGGTGTTCTTCTCAGAACTCCACCTGAAATTAACAGATGTCCCCAACTCTGCTGCCCAGTCCGATTTCCAGCAGAGGTGGACATATGTGTCCAGCTGCCTGGGACTGGCCAAACTTCTCTCAAAACAGCTCAGTGACTGCTGGGCACTGAACATGGAACTGACACTCAACTCTAGTCAGCAGCTGGACGTGCTGGACCTCAGACCGTGGCAGGTCCCTGAGGTAGAGTTGTGGCCCTGGTCTTCTGTTGGGGTGGAGGCCCTCCAGAGCACCCAACAGTGTGTGTTTGAGAGAGCGGGACAGGCTCTAAGGCTAGAGTCCCGCTCCCTGTCCACAGGACTCAGTAAGAGGGTCTGCCTGCTGGCCTTGGCCTGCCTCATCTACCCAGTGGTGCTGTGCTCTTTTAAACAGATGACTGCCTGGATCCAGGACTACGCCCAGAGCCTGAAGGAGAAGACTGCGGACGTAAAAAGACAGAGGCAGATGGCAGAGGACCTGCTGCACCAGATGCTGCCTAAGTCTGTGGCCAAGCAGCTCCGAAAGCACCGGCATGTGGAGGCCGAAAGCTATGAGAAGGTGAGCTTAGGCACACAGTAAAACGTTCTTTGTAAGAATTTTGAATTATTCCAACTTGTTCTCCCATGTCAAAGATTAGGGTTAGTAGCTGTTGAAGGCTGTAAGCTCAACCCCTTGGCCATGGATTTTATGTGGAAACGTTTCTACTGTAGATTATCTTTGTAATAGACTGATTGTCCAGAGTTTTCTGGTCTATATGGCCTTGAGAGAGGCAGGAGAATTAATGAATAATTCATAATATTTTACATAATGCTGGATTTATAAAAAGTACTAATTTTAAATAGAAGGTCTCTTCTATTTATTTTTTAAAAGCTGGTTTCTGCCTTTGTCCTGTCTGCAGCCTTTGGTACAAACATTTCAATCAGACCTTAATTATCCAGTGATAATTCAATAATTACGAGGTGTTTGTGGGTATCAGTTCCTGTAGGAGACAGAACGTGAAACAATAAATAATAATAGTAAGGCACGAAAGAAGTGAAAGCAAAAGTATTATTGAAGTTATAGTGTTTCACCTTGGAGTCTTGGAGAACGTCTTGAAGATGTTGAGACCAGACAACCGACTGTGAAGCTTGTTATGTGCTGCAGCAGGCATCTGTGTGGTTCACAAACCCTCTGAACGAAGGTAAGTGTGTGTGCTGCCTTTGTTGCCATTGTAGGCTTAATTGCCTATAATTGCCCTGCTCCATATTCATCAGAGGATAAAACAAGTTGTACGAGTGGTAATTGCATCTGGGTTATTAAAGATGCTTGAAGCAGCTGTGGCCAGTGTTGGGCGGGGGTTTTTACTCATCATCACCCATCGGCGCTTGTATGTGCACTGACTCTGTGTCTCGCTGAAATCTTCTAGAAACAACATTTAAAATATTATTTATATCATCAATAAATCTAAGGTCAACATGGTTCAAGATTCAATAGTGGCTTTCCGTTTCAATGAAATGTGCTATGGTGATTGACAAACAAATACACACAATAATTGTGAAAAATATCCTCAAGTACATTGCTATTTTTTTGTTTCCATTTCACATTAATCTGCTCAATACTGGCAGTAGTTTTAGTCAATGCAATATAAAGGCAAAAGTTAGAGAGGAACCACAGTTATCCGGTGTTTTAGAACCAGGGACCACATACAGCAAAATTCCCCTTTGTTTTAGTACAAGAGATACAAATACATTATTCAAATGTTAACATTTCCTTTTACTCCTCAGTTTATCATTACACATGCCCATTAGCCTACAACTTACAGATCACAGTGGATTTACAAAGGCACACAACAACTTGTCAGAGGTAACTGAAACTGAAAAGGATGAGTGAATATTGTCAAGATCTAGAAAAGATTTTAAATTTCCATCTGTTTGTTCCTATCTGTGTGCTAATCCTGACCTGAACTGTCTCTCCACACTATACAAAGTAGGAATGTTAAGTTATCCCCCTGCCCTGTAAATGTAAATGTATAACATTTATACATAAACGTTGTTTTGAGCTGAAGCTGCTGACTACACTATATAACACAGATTTCATTGTCTTTAAATATTACCAGTGTTCATTTTGACATAATTGTATTAAGATTCAAGATTCAAGATTCAAAGTGTTTATTGTCATGTGTACAGACAGAAAGCATGTTTCCCTGTACAATGAAATTCTTACTTTGCCGTCCACAGTAAAATGTCACACAAGTAAGTAAAAATAAAAAATATACAAGTAATAATAATGCAAGTATACAAAAAATACAAATATACAAAAAAAATACAACGGGCAAAAGGAGTAAAGTAGTAAAGTGAGGTAGTGCAGTTGTGATGGTGTAAAGTGACGGTGTAAAGTAAAGTGACGGTGTAAAGTAAAGTGAGGTAGTGCAGTAGGTAAACAATTGTTCATGTAATGTTGTGATTGTGAATGTAGATTCCTATCTGCTGTTTAGGAGTCTTATGGCAGAGGGAAAGAATGAGTTCTTCATTCTGGAAGTCCTGCATTTCACACTTCTGTACCTCCGTCCTGAGGGTAGAAGTGTGAACAGACCATGTTGTGGGTGGGAGGGGTCTTTGAGGATGGAAGCAGCTCTTCTGTGGACTCTGCGGTGGTAGATGCTCTGCAGAGAGGGCAGTGGAGTCCTGGTGATCCTCTGCGCAGTCTTCACCACTCTCTGCAGGCGTTTGCGGTCCATGACAGAAGTGCTGCCGTACCATACAGTGATGCAGCTGGTCAGGACACTCTCAATGGTGCAGCTGTAGAAGTTGCTGAGGATCTTGGGCGACATGCCAAACTTCCTCAGCCTCCTCAGAAAATACAGCCGCTGTTGAGCCTTCTTGACCAGCTGCGTGATGTGAGGTGTCCAGGTGAGGTCCTCATTGATGTGGACACCCAAGTATTTGAAGTTGCTCACCCTCTCCACTTCAAGTTCCCGGATGAACAGTGGCTGAGGCGTTCTCCTCTCCCTCCTCATGTCCACTATCATCTCCTTTGTCTTGTCCGTGTTGAGGGTGAGGTTGTTGTCTTCACACCATGACACCAGACTGGCCACCTCCCTCCTGTAAGCTGCCTCGTCACCGCCAGCGTCGTCCTATCACTGCGGTGTCGTCAGCAAACTTCAGGATGATGTTGTCCTTGTGAGAGGCGACACAGTCGTAGGTGTACAGGGTGTAGAGGATGGGGCTGAGTACACAGCCCTGTGGAGTACCAATGTTTGTGATGGTGCTGGCTGAAGTCCTATTACCAATCCTGACAGACTGAGGCCTGCCAGTCAGGAAATCTAGGAGCCAGTCACAGAGGGTGGGGTGCAAACCAAGTGTGGACAGTTTGTGGGTGAGTTTGTGTGGGATGACCGTGTTGAAGGCGGAGCTGTAATCTATAAAAAGTATCCGTAGGTATGAGTCCTTGTTCTCCAGGTGTGAGAGGGAGTAGTGGGCGGCAGTAGCGATAGCATCTGAGGTGGACCTGTTGGGCCGGTAGGCATACTGCAGGGGTCAATGGTGTCGGTATGCTGCTCTGAATGTGGGCCAGCACCACTCTCTCGAAACACTTCATAATGATTGGAGTGAGTGCCACTGGCCTGTAGTCATTCAGGCAGGTGGGTGGGTTCTTCTTGGGCAGGGGACGATGGTCGTGGTCTTGAAGCATGATGGTACAATGCGCTGGCTGAGGAGAGGTTGAAGATGGAGGTGAAAACATCAACCAGCTCGTTGGCACATGCTCTGAGGGCCCGCCCAGGAATGTTGTCTGGTCCTGCTGCTTTGCGGGGTTGATCTTCCTCAGAGCTCTGTGTACCTGTGTTGTTGAGATGGTTGGTGGAGGAGGGGGTTGGGTGAACCAGGTGTGTGTGAGCTCCCTCTCTGCAGTGTTGCTGGGAGCCTCAAAGCGGGCATAGAAATTGTTGAGGTCATCCGGCAGGCTGTCTGTTGATGCGATGTTGTTGGTGGTGGTCCTGTAGTCTGTGATGTGCTGCAGGCCTTGCCACATCCGCCCTGAATCCGCAGTAGAGTAGAAGCTGTCCAGCTTCTCTCTGTACTGCCTCTTGGCCGCTGTGATGGCTTTTCTCAGTCCATACTTCGCAGCTTTGTACTCGTTCTCATTGCCTGATCTAAATGCAAGAGAGTGAGCACGCAGCATGTGACGTACCTGACTGTTAATCCAGGGCTTCTGGTTGGGAAACTTCCTGATTTGTATGGTGGGCACGATGTTATCAACACAAGTGCTGATGTACCCGGACACATACTCAGCATAATCCTGTACGCTGATGGAAGAGTCCTCCACAGTGGCTGCAGCTTTAAACACATCCCAGTCTGTCAGCGCGAAACAGTCCTGCAGGGTGATCTCGCTCTCCGGGGTCCAGAGTTTGATCTGTTTGGTGACAGGGTGTGCTCGTTTCAGTCTTTGTCTGTAAACAGGGTACAGGAACAAAGAAATGTGGTCCGAGTGTCCGAAGTGGGGGCGGGGTGCAGCCCTGTATGCACCACGTATGTTGCTGTAGACGTGGTCAAGAGTGTTTTTATCAGAATTAGTCTTACTCACTTTTGCCTGCACAAGTGCATCTATATCTATATCTAGTAGAATTGAACTCAAATTAGCAGAATTTAACTAAAATTTGTAGAATTAATTAAAAAGATTGAAATTAACAGAAATTCACTCAAATTTGCAGAAAGGTTCGGCAAAAATCATTTAATGTCAAGAGTTGGATTTGAATTCACAAACTTTGGACATAGCTTAACAAGCCGCACCTGTTCACAGCGACACTGGTGTAACGGAACAGCTGCGGTGATGAAATGCTGGCTGTATGTAAACTGGCCTAATCCTCCGATCAGAGAAGACGCAGAAACTTCTTTCCTTTAGATGAATTTATTGGTCTTTTACAACTCTACAGGGCACTGTAATATGTGTATGTGTGGTTTGTGATGCCTGTAGAAAATAACAACAGTAAAACAATATTAATACTAATTAAAGTTCAGTGGCAGCAATGGTGAATAATCATAAAATAACATGAATTACAGCAGATATGAATAACATGCAATACTGCAAATCGCCACTAAGGGTCAGTGTAGGATCATTAAATAACACTACAGCTTCGCGCCACAGGTAGATCACGTGACCAAGCTAAACTGAGAAAATCCTGTCAGCTACCAATCTGTAATTTGACACATTAACGTCAAATAATAACGGCCTCAATAAACAAAGCTACACAGCTAAATAAACAGTAGAATAAGGAAATAAAATGTGAGGTAATTAACTAAATAACATGTCGGGCCGTCTGTTTCACGGGGTTCAGTAACATATGCTACATATGAAGTAAACAAATAAACATATTACCCCGGTAATATTAATCTCACGCCACCTTCTAATATATATAAACAACATCTATGCATCACATAACTTACATCATCACCGACGCACACTGTTGTACAAAGAATAATGAAAACCACGGACTGTCGGTGGACGGCAACTATTCACTATGCAGTTTTCCCGAACACACTGCGCATGCTCAAACAGTCCCTCAGTCTCTATATGAGCAGCTTGCTGTGACTCGACCTCCTCACAGCAGGAAATTCACAACAACTGGTATAACAGAGTTTACCTCGATTCAAGCCTTCGAACAAATGCATCTCATTCAAAAATTATAAACAGTCAAGGAAAACGTTGACACTGTGGGCATCAGGCTTTGAAAGTTACATTTTCTGAAAAAGGGTAAAAAACTCTAAAATATAATTTGTGTGCATAAGTGAAATAAGTAGAACTGAAAAGGGCTTGAAAAAGGCAGAAACAGAAGTAGGCAGAAGTTACAGTGGGCCACACCAGAACTAGTCCCACTCTGGCGTCAAAAATAAAATTGTCCCAGAATTTAGACATGTTTTAAAGTTTGAATGGCAATGGCAAAAGCCATGGTTGCAAATTGTAAAATTTGCACAATTTGCTGAAAAATTAGGGGCTTTAAAAGGCAGAAAGGGCTGGAAAAAGGGACAAAATGGTTGGAACAAGGGCAGAAATTGGCCGACGTACCCCAGAATCCCCATATTCAGTCTGCCCCTGGTAGCCGTTAGCCATGCCGTGTGCATCAGTGTAATTGGTGTACCAGGAAATTGTGCACTGACAAATGTTCCGCGTTGTTTGCAAACAGCATTTAAATGCGTACATTTTGTTAATGCGTTAATTTCTTTGTAATTACTTAATTGTAATTAACGCGTTAAAGTCCCACCCCTACTTGGACTGATTCATGTCGACATTAACTCCGGTCAATCACTCACAAATTTATCCCTCTGGTGCACATTTACTTTCATCGAAATTACCTGCTAATTTGCATATATTTCTGTGAAACAGCAGGAACTGTTTAGTGCTTACACTATGGTGTAAATAATAAAACTAGTGGTCTTTTGTGTCAAATTATGAACTTATTGTAGCTAAAATTGTCTCCTCAACTACTGTTTTAGTATGTTTTTTCATTCATTTTCTAACGATTTGTCCCGTTAGGGGTCACGGGTGACTGGAGCCTATCCCAGCAACTTTGGGCCTTAAGCAGGGTACATCCTGGACAATGGCTAGTTAGTTTTTTTAGTTTTAGTATGTTTTTTTACCAAAAAAAAAACCCATAGAATTCAAAGAGCTAGAGTGCACATGATACACTGTAACCTGCTGCATTTTAACCTATTGCATTAGTCAGTTTCTCAAGAGGTCTTCTGTCCCTAGACTTTATACTGGTATTTTGGTAGAAATAAAAATAGTTCAACATTTTAGTTTGTATCTTGTTGTTGTGTTTTTCTCTCTTTCCCAGGTGACCATCTTTTTCTCAGACATTGTTGGCTTCACCTCCATATCTGCGTCCT
>CM044562.2:23953603-23981103 GCA_024416835.2 Perccottus glenii
GGGTATGTGTGTGGCAAGCCTGTAACAAGGTGGCCATTTTTGTGAAAATAAAATGTCTCTTAACTCTCAAACGCCTTCTCGGATCGAGTTGGACCCAAAAGGCGTTTGTGCACATTCATGACCTGAACACAAAGATATGTAAATAAAAGGGTTATCTTTAGAAATGGATCTCCAGCGCCCCCTACAAACTTATAATGGGACCCAAGAATTTAGTTTGTCATAGAGACATGAAATTTGGTACACACATCTCTTATGTCATGACGAGCATAAAAGCCAATGACAACCACCATCTATCTATAAATGTGTTGCCATAGCAACGTCCCAAATATGTCGAAAAAGTCAATGGGAAGTGAAAATTCTAGTTTGTCGTAGGCAAATGAAACTTGGTACACACATCCAGTATGGGCTTATGAACAAAAAAGCCAATGGGGACCACACCCTATCACACACGGGAAGGCGGCCATTTTGAATAGAAAATGTGAACACACCTCTTTTTTAAAAGAACACAGAAAATAGCTGCTTCATTCCACAGACACCAAACTTGGGAAAAATGAGCTAAACACATGTATGTAAAATAGACAGGCGTTTTTCTAGACTTTTTTGCTCGTGTTATATTTTATTTTATTATTATTTGGTATATTTTTTTTTATTATAATTTTTCTGCAAAATGATCCTCATTTTGACCCAGTAAACCAACAACTAAAAGTCATTTTAATTGGTCCCAGACTTCAAGCTCTGCGAAAAATTTATGTATTTGAAGTCCCCGAAAAAAAAATACGAAAAATTACTCAATTGTGACCCCTACAAAAGTCAAAATACATTGGGCCTACGGAAAGTGAAAGTAACTTTTTTCCAACGTAGAAAAATGAAACTTGGTACATCCATAGGACACCTCAGGGCAAACAGAAAAGTTTATTACAGCCATATCGTAAACTTAACAGGAAATCTACTATGTTGGGTGGAATGCGTGACCACCTAAATCGCACCCCTTGTGCTAAAGGCTTTTCATCTAAACAGCTCCAAATTTGGTGAGTATCATCTAGACACGTGTGCCAAAAAAGTTATCAATTTGTATTTTGATATATTTGTGGCTGTGGTCGTAATGAGTCTGTGAAGAGGCAGCCATTTCTTTGGGAAATAAATGCCATTTCCCAATTGCCAGGATCCTTCCTTTAGAGGAGGCCTCTCCAGAGCCAAGGCTAGAGTCTTAGAAAACTCCTCAGAATCCTTTAGAACTTGTAACCTTGTACTTTTAGACAAGTTATATTTACATTTTGCCTTTTTAAACAGGAGGTGCAGCGATTCCTGAGTCATCTCAAATCTCCAGCCAGTACTTTGTTTTTCTTGCCATAGCCCAAGCATAATCTATTATTTTCAAAGGTTCAGACAGCTCCCAGGAAAACCAGGGATTGTGGAGACCTTTAACTTTAAATTACAAGGTGGTGTAGCAGGCCCCAGCAGTAGCACAGGCCCGGTTATTTGACATTACCGTGAAGTTTACGCTTTAAAGCACGAAATGCGATCATCCGAGTGCATGTGTCCCCGCGGTCTCAAGGGAGGCGAGGGCCTTTATCGCCGCTTGCGGCTTTAATTTATTATTACTTTTGTCAGAATAAGTTTTTTCTGTGACCATTGTGAGTTTTTCTTTCATTGACCGAAGGGTACCAACATTTTTGTCCACGTGTATGTATATATATATATATATATATGTATGTGTATGTAATAGCGAATCATTCATTTGCACTTTCAATGTGGGTTCACCCATTGACTTCCATTAATTGTAATGTATATCTAAGCAATTAGAAGTATGCTGGGTCCCTATATACAGTTCTCATGAGTTTGCATACTATGAATGATAACGCAAAACATTTTCTTTCACTCATTGTTAGTGTTTGGGTAAAGCCAACAACTGTGTTTATTCTTTTTAAATAATAATGACAACAAAAACTACCTAAATGACCATGATCAAAAGTTCTTAATACCGTGAATTGCCAACTTTAACATCAATGAGGTTTTGTGAATGAGGCTCTTTATTTTCTCAGAAGGTAAAGCTGATCATTCTTCTTGGCAAAAGGCCTCCAGTTGTAAATTCTTGGGCTGTCTTGCATGAACTGTACGTTTGAGATCACCCCAGAGCGGCTCAATAATATTAAGGTCAGGAGACTGAGATGGACAGTCCAGAACCTTCACTTTATGCTGCTGTGGTCAATGACAAGTCGACTTGGCCTTGTGCTTGGAACGTGTAATGTTGGAACGTCCAGTTAGTACGTCCCATGCCCAGCTTCTGGGCTGATGAGTGCAAATTTTCCTCTAGTATTTTCTGATAACTTGCTACATTCATCTTTTTCTGTGTCTTTGTAGCTCACACATCCCCAAAACATCAGCAGTCCACCTCCATGTTTCACAGTAGGAATAGTGTATCTTTCATCATAAGACTTGAGGCTCTTTATTTTCTCAGAAGGTAAAGCTGATCATTCTTCTTCAAATGTAACATTTATGGTTGTGGCCAAAAAGTTAAATTTTGGTCTCATACCTCCCAAATGACTTTGTTCCAGACCTTTTGAGGCTTGTCTCTGGGCTGTCTGGGGTATTGTAAGCAGGATGCTATGTGGCAATTGCGTAGTAATGGCTTTCTCAACCATGAAGCCCATTTATCTTCAAGTGCCTCCTTATTGTGCATCTTGAAACAGTCACACCACTTTTTTTCAGAGAGTTCTGTATTTTAGATGTTATTTGTGGGTTTTTATTTGCATCCCAAACAATTTTCCAGGCAGTTGTGGCTGAAATATTTGTTGGTCTACCTGACCTTGGTTTGGGTTCAACAAAATCTCTCATTTTGAACACTGGTATTCTCAGTTCCTTGGATCCCGTTCTTATTTTATTCAAGTGCAAAGGGGATTGGGCGGCAGTTGGCGGGGGCCTCGGCGACCCGCCAAGTTGAGAGATATCGACTAGAAATAGTCGGGCTCACCTCCACTCTCGAGGAGTTGGGTTCCACTAGGTTCCTACGGTGAGAGGTAAATTATGAGCACAACTGTATGCCCGGTTAGTGCACGTGGCCACAAACATTATCGGCATTTATTTGTTGAACATTTGGGGATTACTGGTGAGTGCTGCGCAGTCATTGCAAAAGTGACTAACAATAATAACCTGTGGCGCTGCAGTGCCACAATTATAAAATTTTATCTGTCAACCCATTAAACTCAGTGGGCGGTGCTATTGCTAAATCAAGTTAATTGCTTTGATCTGAAGTCAGTTTTTAAAAACATGGCGGCTACATTAGTGGTATCTGCAGTTGCTGAGTCGCCTAAGTTCTCCTCAGGGCTCCTTCATTGAACAAAAAACAAAAAAGGCCAGCCTCCAGCACAACCCAGACACAGCACAGACTCCTAGCAAACTGTTGTTTTAATGAGCGAACGGGAGAGGCAATATTGAACCATGGAGAGAGCTGATATCTGCTTTGGGGATAAAAACAGACCTGCGTCTTGTGTGTGGGTGTGTGTGCTCATTAAACTATTCATGTTTTAAACCACACACTCTGGCATTTGATGGTTATAGTGGTTAGTTAGGCCGTATTAACTGCCATATAAAAAAGTCTGCCAGAGCATTTCTTACATTTTTACATGCTGTTGGGCCATTTTTTGGAGAATTCTAACAATCTATACATCAATACAATCCCTAAATCCCATATTTTAAGAATATCTGAGCAGTAAGTTTATAGTAACTATAAAGAAATTGAAAAAAAAGTGCAATAAAACAGAAAAAAATTTTAAATCGTTTTTTCACATATCTTTCCAAAAAAATAAAGTTTCCTAGCTATAGCCCTCAAAATTCTGAGTATGAAAAATGTGCAGAAGATCATTTCAAACTCCATAAATTTTATTTGAAGTGTCTACCTAATTCAGTTTTTGAGATCTGTGAAAAAACAAAAATATAATGGATATTTTTCCACACTTGTACAACAAAAAAATATTTACAATACTACAATAAAATTTCAAAGTGTAACAGAAACATAGAAGCACACTTAACTTTGTATAAGACCATGTTCATTCATAAAAGTATAATAAACAACCAAAAAGACAAAAAAGATAAACTCCCTCATGAACTGTTGTAGTCCTTCACAGCTGATGGCCCCTCCACTGGTGTGTACTTTCCCCCAACCTCTCCCACAATGCCCTGATACAGCATGAGCCTAGTGTACTGGAGCAGCTCATCTTCTCTGAGCTCTGCCCTCTGCAATGTTTTTTGCTGTATTTTTACTGGTGTTTTTCCCACAGTGTTTTATCAAAGAACATCTTGAAGAGTTCTGATGGATATGGCATGTCCACACATTGTGACAGGTGGTTGCACACCTGGCTGTCTTTTAGGGAGGGAATGTGGCATGGGGTGTGGCAAGCTATCAGGCTCCTCTTGGCTCTTCCAGCTCCAGGAAGTGCATCTGAATGAGTGCTTCTTCTGTGTGCCTGCTGCAGGACACATGAAGTTACAGGTATTATTAGACGTATTATGCACAACAACAATAAAACACTGATGCACATTTGGCACTACTTTTCTCTAACTCAAACTCAAAACATGTCATCAAATATATACTTACATGTCATGAGAGGGATCTATTCCTTCAGTGAAGTGGACTTATTTATAAATGTCGGCACTATCCGGGTCAGACGAGGAGTAAAAAACCCGTCTTCATCATCCGACAAAGTTACCAGATTCGGCCGAGGGGTAGTGCCATTTGCGCCGGGTTTTTACAGATCCATAATTATCTGTGATTGCGTGGGGAGTTAGTGCAACGTGTGTGGTCAGTGTCTGGAGTATGTGTGATGTTTGTTTTTGTAAAAGAGTGAGATATAGAATGAAAAGCTGCAGAAGTCTGCTGTGTAGTAAGTACTGTGAGCCAAAAGAAAGTTTCCCGCGGCAAATTCATTAATTTCCGGTTCCGGTTCCACGATTAATCATATAAGTTTGTGCTCATAACCTGTAGACGTATATTCTTTTGTTGGAAGTGCTGTGAGTGCATATCAGAGCTATAGAACACCTGGAGAAGCCATGGACCGTACGTTATAATGATTTTACTGTGAGCGGTTTTTGCTAGACATTTGCAAACCCCTCAGAGGAACAAAACAGCGGAGTGGGACATGCAGAAAGCGTGACATCAAAGTACAACTTCTCCACTTTCATATGCAAAAAAATGTATTGCTCTATCTTATTTTTGTTGCAAATCTACAGGCATCTAAAAATAGGTATGCAAATTGGATCGGGGCGCTCCGTCCGTCTTTAAAGGGTTAATATGATTAAATATGTTTAAACATTAGAAACACATCTAAAATGAGGGCTTTTACACCTACTTTGTGATAAAAGTTCTCAGATTTTCCAAATGTTTGGGCTAAGCCTGAGCTTAAACCTGCTCTGGAAAAGGCTAAATTGCCTGCTTATGTTTCCATATTGACTTAGCGTGACTCAGGATGAGCTTGTTTTAACAAAAATGACTCATCCAGCTAGTTTTATGGAAAAGCCCTCAGGTTTGGCTTGCCTGTATCACATCCAGAAAAAATGCTGGCAGATGAGTTCTAATCATCTGGAGAACTTATTTGTAACTGTGCCTGAAAATGGAACAACAAGCATTGTTTAGATTACAGAGGTTTATTTGGGTGTGTGATCATTTCTATAGATATATGACCTACTTGCCTCTGTTGTCCTGACAACAGCTGAGCCCCCCTCAGTATGTCCTCCTCACTGACAGCTCCAGCTCCTGCTCACAGTGCAGCTGCAGTGCAGCTGTTTAGACATTAGTTGACCAGATAAAAATGTGCTCCAACATTTGTTTAAAGACTCAACAAAATAACAGTAATAGTTACACGTACAGTATCCTGTCTGATGGAAGTTATCCTGAGATGGCGGGCCTCGGTGAAAGCTACGTAGGTTGTTGATGTAGCTGCTCAACTACCGTTAGCTATTTTAGGCAACGTTACATGCAGTCGATAATATCTTATACAAAGTTAGCTCTAACGCTGTATTGTGTAAAAGTTCTCAGTCATCCAGGTCATCTGACGACGGTGAGGACGTTTTGTCTCTAATTACAAGACTTAATCAATTTTGAGATCAACTGGTAGGAGAGCTTAGCTTATATCTTTAGAGGGGGGAGTTTGACCTGAAACTAAACCTGAGCCACCTCCTCTGTTCAGAGAGATGGCTTTTCCGTTTTCACAAAAATGGCTTCCTACACCCCTTTCTCAAACCATCTGAGAAAGGGGTGTAGGGAGAAAGGGGCCTCTCTGGCCAGAATTTGGACATTGCTGTCCTCAAAGGAGTGTCCTTTCTCTTTGAGGTGGAGGTGGATTGCAGACTCAGGTCCTCCAGGATTGGCTCTTCTGTGCTGATACATCCTCTTGTGAAGCTGTTGTTTTGTTTCACCAACATAAATGTAACTGCACTCTTCACTGAACTTCATAAACTACATTTAGGATGGACCAGTTTTTTGACGCAGAGTGTTCCCTGTTTTAAAGTAGAATTGAATGATTTTTCCAGATAAACCAGACACATAAGGGATAAGTACACCCTTCCCTTTTGTCCCTGGTTCCTGTCTGTTTGATTTCTGTGTCCTCTTGGTTTTGTTGAAAGTCCATCTGGAGTATCCACAGTCGCTCAAGGTTTTACGCATGTATTGTTCTTCTTTCTGTTTACCTTCTGAGGTTGTGGGCACCATAGACATATATATAGGTAGACGCCTCATTGGCCGCTGCGTGACGAGATTTGCGGCCGCCATCTTGAACCGGTCGTACTCATAGTTTAGTTGAATAGCAGCAGTTAAGATGCCAGAGCACTGTGCAGCATTTTTATGTTCTAATCGGCGGACCATCGCAAATAGGGCTCGGGGGATTACTTTTCACAAGTAAGATTTAACATTACTATTGTACTTTGGTTGTATTTTGTCCTTAAATCCACAGAATTGAGAAGGAGCAAGGATCTTTGATAGTACTGTACTGAAATCGTAGCTAGCTAACGTTAGCTAGACTATGTATCTCCCTCCCTCAACTCAAGTGTTTTCCACATAACTTACTATTCAGGTAGGAAAAAAGTTCGAAAGCACTTGTTAGATGCACAAAACTTTCTTTTAGCGTTAGGCAACGTCAAGTGCCTATAAGGACAAAGATGTGAGGAAGAAGTGGGAAGTGGCTTTGAGGAGAGAAGGATTTCATGCAAGTGATACAACAGTACTTTGCTCTCATCATTTTAAGAATGATGATTTTGATAGGACAGGTCAGATTGTCCGACTCCAAGATGGTGTTATTCCATCCGTCTTCAGCTTTCCGGTTCACCTCCAAAGAGTAGGTGTATCCTCATAAAACTATTAGCATTCATAAATGTGAATGTTCATAAATGTAAATTATCAATCAAATGGCAGGGTAAGATGCTTATACCTTTTATATGTATTGTATTATATATTATGCTTCATCATTTTAGTTGGAAAAGGGCAGGGCTACTTCTACCTCCAGAAGAGCTGAAGAAAGCCTGTCCATGGCCTCTAAGGATTTCCAGGAAACGGCAACCTCAAGCCCACAACCTCAGCCTAATGATGTGAATATTTTTACTTTAAACATCATATCATAATGTTCTCTGGACATATTCAAATCTCACTTTTGTGCTTCCACTCATATTAAACACGCTCACAAATAAACCCATACAAACACAATTTAAGACACATTGAACATGCATTACTGGTACACACACACACACAGTGCTGGTAGTGGCTTTGACATGTGATGGCTATAAGAAAGAATGTGGGCATTAAACTAGTGGTGTCAAAAAATGTTATTGAAGTGAAACATTACTCAAACCATGTTCATCCCTCTTTCTATTAGGATCATGGCTATGCCTTGCCTGCTTCTCCTACCGCTCTTAAGACCAAACTCACTGAAGCCTTGGCAAGAGTGGAACATCTAGAGCGAGAGAAGAAGAATTCCATGGCCAGAGAAAAGAGGGCAAATACCACAGTAAAGAGTCTTTTGGGGGATTTGAGGGAAAAGAACCTCATTAATGAAGAGCTCAAAGAGAAGCTTGAATTCTACTCTGGTAAGACACAATTAACACTTTGAAATTCATGTATATGTTATTCTTACTCTTATTAAACTCTTAATTTATTATCTGAAGGGGACTTATTCATTTTAAATCATAACATTTCAGATCTTCAGTTAGACCTCATGGCAAAGCAAGGCCACGAATACACAAAGGACTACAGAGAGTTTGCGCTCACGCTGCATCTACATGGTCCAAAGGCATACAAATACCTCAGAGAGACTGACATTTTCCCTCCCACATCCACATACAATATAAAGGTAGGCTTAATGTTGTCCGAATTTATTTTTAGGAAATTATTAATGCAAACACACTGAAAAGCTTCTTCTCAATTTTTTTACAGGTGGCTGCGTTCAGTGGATTCCAAACCTGGCCTGAACAAGATGATGCTGGATATGCTGGAGAGAAGATGCCAGGGAGACCATGCTAAATATGGCTGTGTTTCACTAATGTGTGTGTGTGTGTGTGTGTGTGTGTGTGTGTGTGTGTGTGTGTGTGTGTGTGTGTGTGTGTGTGTGTGTGTGTGTGTGCGTGCGTGCGTGCGTGCGTGCGTGTGTGAGCGAGTTAGTCAAAATTATTATAAATTGTTTCTACAAAATATTAAAATGTTTATCTGCTACTATCTGTTTCTGCTTCTTTATCATATTTATAGTGTGTGGTTTATAAATTACCTTATATCCTAAATCACATATTTAGATTTTGAACGTCTGATTACTTTATATCTTTTATCAAAATATTATATAACTGTTATGCCTACTATGAATATTAAAATACGCTGAACAATGTGTCCTGTATCATAGCTACATGAATGACCTTTGCAGCAAAAAAGCCGCGTCAAAATTAGTTGGGTATTCGGTGAGAAATTATTGAATAAATGCGCTGACAGCTCATTGCACCTGGCAAACAAGTTACACTGAGTGGGGCTGACGACCGGTCCAAGATGGCGGCTCCACGGCTCGTTCGTGCCAATAGACAGTTGCGTTTGATGCAGCGTCTACCTATATTTGTCTATGGTGGGCACCTCTTGTGCTCTGTGCTGAAGAGTCCTGATGACTCCCAGCTTGTGCTGCAGAGGGTGGTGAGAATCAAACAGTAAATATTGATCTGTGTGTGTTGGCTTCACTGGTGAACTTGATGTTCTTGTCCACTACGTTGATGTGTTCTGTGAAGGCTTCTACTTCCTGGGTTCTGATTTTGACCCACGTCTCATCAACATATCTGACCCAGTGACTGGGTACTGCACCTGGGAAAGAGACCAGAGCTCTGTTCTGTCTGTAGAAGTTACCTCTGAACTGTAAATAAGTAGTGTTTAAACATACCTCCAGTAAACTGCAAATATGGTCAGGGGTGAGGTTGGTCCTGTCCTACAGAGATGTGTCCTGTAGTAGTCTCTTCCTTACCACCATGAGTGCTTCATTGGTGGGTATGCAGGTAAAGAGGGATGTGACATCAAAGGAGACAACAGTCTCATCTGCGTCTAGTTGTAGATGTTTGATTTTGTTTGTAAAGTCTTGTGAGTTGATGATATTGTGTTGTGAGTGTCCAGTAGAGAAAAGATGGAGGCCAGGTGTTTGGCTATATTGTAGATGGCTGAATCTGTGCTGCTTACTGTGGGTTTTAATGGAATTTCTTCTTTGTGTATTTGGGTAAACCGTAGATACATGGAGTGGTGTTCCCAGGATACAGTCTGTAGTACAGAGATCAATCAATGACTTCCTGTTCCAGGTTCCTTGGTCCTGCTCCAGCCTCTGCAGACAGTCAGTTTCCTTCTTCTTGTACCAACTCAGCTCTCTTACCAGTTGATCTCAGAGAAGAGCAAGGAGAGACAAAGTATTCCCTTGAGGACAGCTGTAGTGATTATGGATTTAATAGAGATATTAATTTATTAATTTGGGTAAATTATCAATTAATATTTTTATTATCAAAATTATTGTCTCATTGAGGGCACCACCCAGATAAGTCCTGGGAAACTGATTATATTTACTAAGTCTCAATTAATCTGAAGGAATAGAATTCTCTGTTTTCAAATATGTCTTATATAAACATTAAAACACCAAATCAAAAAGATTATACAAAGTTAACATATTAATGGGGAATGATGGGATAGGACACAAAGGAAAAGATTATTGACGGATAATGAGAATGATTAAAACAGAATAATAAACAATAACATTTACTGACTAGAACTTTGTGGAGTAAAAGGGAAGTTTTGAACTATTAAATATGCTGTTTATCTAAGGGGCGTTTACGTGATTTTAGAGGGAAGTAGATGAAGGTATAGTGACTTGAGCTTATAAAATACAGTTTAGAACACCAAAACTCCTGCTGTGTCACGTGCGGCTTACTTGGTTCGCTGGTACTGGCCCAGTTCGATTTCCGTCCCAGGTCCAAAGTGTTGCTTCGGAGCTCTGAAGCGGGGTGTCTGGGTTTGTAAGAGACAGCGTTCCCAAGGTGTCTGTCACGTGACGATGCCGCTGGCTGGTTAGCGATGTGGCTGTTGAAGCGGAGTTGATGTGCAGGCGTTACTGTATAAAGCTCTCTATCTCTGCCGTTGGCATTAGGCAGAAACAGATTAGAGTCTTTGAAAACTGTCGCTAGACCACTGGAAAAAAGGGTCTCGGGAGTCGTTCCTCTGGCTTAAAGCGGCTGTTAGTTCAAGCAGAGTCTTTCACGAGAACTACAAAAATGTCTCCCGTCTCTTGTTAATGACGTCAAAAGTGTGTCTTACAAAAATAGGCAATGTGTAGGCTTGAAAAGGGAAAATCACGTTTGCACGGCGGGTGCTGCATGTCTCGAAAAATTTTAAAGTACGTTAAGAGTTAAAGCGGTCCCAAGCGAACAGTAGATTTGCGCGAATAAACAGAGAGGGGAAGCACAAAAGAGGAGAAGGTAAGAAGCCAAACAGACAAAAGAAGCAGCACGATTTCCGGCGCGCACACAGGTTTTGTGTGCTGCTTGAAGAGGCGTGTTTCTGACATGGCCTGGGGCGTGTTTGGCTTATGAAGGGGAGGGGAATGTCATTCCAACTAATTTTAATTCAAATAACCCTTGATCTTCCACAAAGTAACATTGAATTTTAGTTTTTCACAATAATAAGCATACACATACATTGGTACTGCAGATTTATACCGATAGAATGCATCTTTACGCATGCTGCAACACACATAAACTCATTCAACAATTTTATTTACTGTAAACTTGTGAGATTGGTGGGAGAAGAGTCTATTCTTCTCGTTATGACTCTGGATACTGTAAGAAGCAACACAATATATTTAGATACACACTTTTAATGGCATAAACACAATAACACAATGTCCCTTGAAAACCTTTCCTTCTAATAAGGGAAAAAGTTTAAGTCATTGGTTTGATGAAAGACTTAGCGACGTTCATCCATACTGTCACTAGATGGCAGTATGTTGCCATCACTGAAGTCTCAAGTCTTTTACACTTCAAAAGCATTCGTGTCCGGGTCGGTGAGAGTGCTAATAGTCAAACCGTAATTCAAATGATTACATCCTGTCGGGATGGAGCCACAAGTCTGGTTTGGTCGGAGATAACACCTTGATCTGCTTTGAGGATGGAGAAGGGCAAAGTCGTTAATTAGGGTTATTCTTGAGTTCTCTCCTTCAGAAAACAACCGGCCGTCTGTTCCGAATTAGCAGAGGGGTGTTAAGGTCTTTTTTTTTCCAGTAGAGCAAACACTTTCTGAGAGTCTGAAAAAGGGGGTTTACAGCATAAATTGTCAGTCCGTGACATTTAGTGAGGTCAACCCTTGTATGATGCAGTCCATGGACTGAACTCCTTGTCCTGGTTGCTACACAGCAATTTCCAAATTTTGGCCAGAGAGGACAGATGGTTTGAGAGAGGTGTGAAGGACGCCATTTTTGTTAACGGGGAGGTGGCCTCAGATTCATGTTACCTAGTATTTACAACAGTGTTTTGAAACCTAAAACAGTTTCTTTCTAGAACAACAACACCTGATTGGAACAACTCTCACATCAGGAGTCACACTGCCCTTTCACAGCTAACGACTATGAGACAGAACAGCCTGGTCCAATCAAGTTTAGTTTCAGGTCAAACCCCTCCCTCTAGAGACATAAGCTCAGCACTCTTACCAGTTGAACTCAGAATTAATAAAGTCTCTTGGAATTAGAGACAAAACATCTTCACCTAAAACTGAGTCCAGATGCTTTTGCTTTAAGCTTTTCTTGCCGTATTGTGTTGAACAACGCTTTATAAAACATGCCATTGTCAAACATTAGTTGCCCTCTTCTCTTCCATGTCTCAGGAGTTCTCTTTCCTGCTGTGTCAGCACTCGAGAGTCAAGTATAATTTACTCTCAATAAAGTTTTTCAAACAATAAACGTACTTTTCTTACCTTTTCTGTAAACATGATGCCAGTAAATGTCCAATTTCTGTGAAGCGGCTGTCTGATGCTCTGAGTTGTACACGTAAATACACGTTTCAGCATATTACCTTTAATGATTAATATTGCCACATAGTATATCAGGGTATGTACACTAGCTCTCCATCAATCCATTATCTGGGATCGATCTGCCTTGACTTGCAGTGCAGTGTAACCAATCAGGTGTAAGAGTGAAAAATTATATATATTTTTAAAATAAATCAATTAATGACCAATTTTATTAATTAATGGCACATTTAAATATTTATTTAATTATGTATTTATTTATTTCATTTTGGCACTTTTATTCCTCCATACATCAAAAGCATGATCACCCAACACTACAAACAGAAAGCGGAACAAGGAACTGAAAGAGTGGGGGGCAGTTGTACACAGAAGCAGATTCTGACTGCATACACCAGCAAGTGGCAGCGAGTAGCCTACTGCCTTTGGCATATACAGTTACGCATCAATGTGCATTTTGTAGTGGTTATACAGAAATCCCGCTGCTTTCTTTGTGGGCATACAGCGTATCACGTAGACAACGGTACATTATTGGTGGTAAACCATATTTGTTACCATATTACTTGAGCTGAAATTTACATTCTTCGGATTTAAGACCTACGGCAAATTTACGGCATGTTTAATACAATTTAAGACCCTTAATTTGACGTAATTGAAGGACCCGCTGGAACCCTGAGTAAAGCATGTGTTCAGGTTCCTCAAAGGTACAACAGAACAGGTACATTTCAAGAAAAATGACAGAAAAAACTGTCTAAGAATTTATTATAAGAATTTAATGGACATCTATTGAAACAGACAGGCCAAGTACATCAGGCTATTGTGCTAGTCTATGTGAAAGAAGTTCACTGATCTCATGGAAAACAGTAGCACTTTCTACCTGCCAAGTAGAATATACGTATATCCCTAGCTTCAGATACACAGGAGTGTACAGCTACTAAAAGGTCTAGACAACTTTCAATATGCAAAAACAAAAGTGTACGAAGACAATCAAGGTACAATTGCAGGTACCAAAAATCCTGTAAACAGACAGATGCAAACACATTGATGTGAAATACCATTTCATAAAAGACACTGTGATGACAGGCAGGGTAAAATTGGAATATTGTCCTACTGAACAGATGATTGTTGATGTTTTGACAAAGCCAGCCACTAAGCTAAAGGTTAAAGGTTTTGGTAAGAAAAATAAAATGTTTGGTACTTAGAGAAGTGTCTGAGATAAACAAGTGTTGTGTTATGTAAAGTTGGAAGATGAGTGAAGATTTAATTACCCAGTGAGCTAACAGCGAGTCGGGTGTTAAGTATTAGTAGCGCTCTTACTCTCTGTGCATCAACAAGCTATTATTTATATTACAAACAGAAAGTTGCTCTTCTGCCGTAACAGCCATTTCAATGATAGCATTGATTGGAATTTGTCTTGATGACCACATCATGGTAACCAAATATGTACATTTGCTATTTTTTATTCTTATTCTAAGCCATTCCACATTCTTCCATATTTCCCCTCAGCATTTGAAAAATTTGATTATAATGTGGAAAGGATGCATTTGGTGATGTTAGAGTTTGTTGCTTTGACAAGGCTTGTTGTTTGAGATTTTCACAAATAACATGTTATGTCCGAATAATGTGCACTAATCAAACAGACTCTCCTCCTTGAACCGCCACCTTATTGTTGGCAGAGTATGAGTGCCGACAGGTTGTTGTGGGCTAAATGCCCCTTGTACGGTATCCTAAGGCAGACAGGATACCGTACCAAAAAATAGGATACCAAAAAACAAAGCTTGTATGCAAGCTTGACCTCGTATGACCTTTGCTTATGTGACCCGGCCAGAAAAGGCAACGTGGGACTGCCTTCCCATAGGCCCACCACCCACAGGAAGGACCATAAGGGGCCGGTGTGTAATTGAGCAGTAGTTAAAGGCAGGCCTGTGAAGGTTCTCAGTCATCCAGATCATCTCGAAGAAAAAGTTAAAGCAAAAGCATCTGAAAACTGAGTCCAGATGTTATTGCTTTCATCTTTTTCACAATCACTGGACGTTGAATGATATGAATGATAACACAAAACCGTTTTTTCACTAATAGTTAGTGGTTTGGGTGAAGCCATTTATTGTCAAACAACTGTGTTTACTCTTTTTAAATCATAATGAGAAACGACCCAAATGATGTCGGCCTGATAACATGAACACAAGTTGACACAAACAGGTTTGAATGGCTTCTAAAGGTAACCATCCTCACCTGTGATCTGTTTGCTTGTAATCAGTTTGTGTGTAAAAGGTCAGTGAATTTCTGGGCTCCTGACAGACCCTTGCATCTTTCATCCAGTGCTGCACTGATGTTTCTGTTTTCTGAGTCATGGGAAAAGCAAAAGAATTGTCAAAGAATCTGCCGGGGAAAAGAAATTGAACAGTATAAAACAGAAAAAGGATATAAAAATATTCAAGGGATCGGGAATGCTAATCAGCAGTGTTCAAACTCTGATAAAGTGAAAATGAGAGCTTCTGTTGAACCCAAACCAAGGTCAGGTAGACCAAGATAGATTTCAGCCACAACAGCCAGGAAAATTGTTCAAGATGCAAAGAAAAACACACAAATAACAAATAACAAGCAATAAATACAGAACTCTCTGAAAAAACGTGGTGTTGCTGTTTCAAAATGCACAATAAGGAGGCACTTAAAGAAAAATGGTTAACATTTAGTAGTCTTGAAGAGTGATTCTTAATGCAAAAGTATTTTTTGGTAACTCGTACTGCTTGTCAAACCATTGCAGCATTTATTTAAATGCTGGCTTTTCAACAGTGTTGAACAGCAACATTTCTTTGACATTTTAACGAGTAACACCATCGGTAAGAGAGAGTGGCTTGTGAACTCCTAAAGCAGCTGATGGATATCGGCAGGGCAACTGCGCTGCAGTCCTGTGAGGAGTTTGGTGAGGCCAAAGAATTAGTATTATCTGTCGGCCTCAAAGAAATTCTGGCAAACTGTTGGGCACCTTAGGAGAAAGTAGTGGACTACCAACTGTGTATAATGGAAGTGGGGAACCATTGACCTCGACTGGGATCATCATTGGAGGGTGGAAGGAATAATTTGAGGATATCCTCAATCTCATTAACAGACCTTGAGGAGGCAGAGGCTAAGGAGAGCAGAGGTGGACACATCCATTACCCAAGCTGAGGTCACTAAGGTGTTCAAAAAGCTTCTTAGTGGTAAGGCACAGGGGGTGGATGAGATCCACTTGTTTCGAGGCTGTCTGTGTGACGTGCCTCTGCAGCATTGCGCATTGGACTTTTGGCAAACCCAGATTGGTGGTCCCTCTTTTTTTTTTTATACTGTTAATGTTGAGGTAATGGCTTATAAATATGGAATTTCCTCATTACTGTTGCTAAAGCTATGTAGTTGTAAGTTGTTTGGTAAGCCTATTTCTGGAACAGGTGGAGACCATTGGAGACGCCTACATGGTGGTAAGCGGGCTTCCTGAGAGGAATGGTGACAGACATGCAGACGAGATTGCCAAGATGGCTCTGGACCTAGTAGCAGCTGTCAGACAGGTCCCCATCCCGCACATGCCTAACCAGAGACTGCAGCTGAGGGCTGGCATCCACACAGGTATTTCACTTTCAGTCAAGTAGCCTAAAAAATGTAATGAATTCCAATCAGGTATAAATCAAGTGACTGAACAGCAAAAGACAACATTGTCTAACTAACAAAAGTAAACTGCCACTATGTGCTTACTTTCCAATTTGATTTTGTGGATAATTTAGGTCCCTGTGTGGCTGGAATAGTGGGATACAAGATGCCCAGATACTGTCTGTTTGGGGACACAGTCAACACTGCCTCCAGAATGGAGTCGACCAGCCTACGTATGTGCAAACACACTGCATGGGACTTGATCCGCTCCACCACACACTGATGTGATGTTTATTTAAACAAAGTGATCTCAAACTAAACCTGTTTTCTGGTCCTTCTTTTTCTGAATAAACACTTGTTTCGGTCCCGCACACGTCTTTATCACTGGCTTTTATCACGCCATCTTCCCGCGCATGCTCTGTTGAGCTGCTCAGGGCTTCGCATCGCATCTGAAATGCATCCAGAGGTCAATGACCTGCGACGTTTCCAAAGCAGAGCCCCATGCTGAACAAAAAATCATTCAAATTGTGAGCTGGATGGAGTTGACCAAATTTGATTTCTCTAAAGTTCTGCCTGTTGCATACCAGGCTTCCAAATTAGTTAATTTCCACAGCCCAGGAGAAAGAATAGTAGATATCACATTTTCTATGTCATATCTAAATAAAAGGTCATCATCCTGCCAGATATTGCAGAAAAAAATCTTGTACAATCTCGTACAACAATGTATTTTTGACTGTATGTGTTATATTTCTGAATTCTATTTGCCCTGGGAGTGGATCCCCTCCAGCAGTTTTGCAGTTGTCCTTGAGCTTTTTCTTTATGTTTCTCAGACAGGTTTTATGTGGGACTTCCTTACCCGGAGGAAGGTCTAAGGACAGAAGTGTCTGTAAAGCCCTTTGAGGCAACTCTTTTGTAAAATCAGGCTTTACTAATGTCCGTGGGGAGAAGGAATTCTCTATTGAATTTATGCCCAATAAACTGGATGATTGTGCTGTACATTTTAATGCATGTGTTGTTTATGGCAGCTCAGAAAATCCACACCAGTTCAGAGACCTACCTAGCCTTGATGAAAGACAATGCCTATGAGCTACAGCTGCGTGGAGAAATTGAAATCAAGGTAAAAGCACTAATCTTTTTGTCATCTCACACACAACTAGGGTACTGGTCAGTGTTTTATCTGTAAATCTTTAGTTGTGAGACACACACAGGGTGTTTTGAGTTCCAGAAACTGAAAACAGTCACTGAAGTGTCCAGAATGTTAAAAAGCACAGTAAGTGTATAAAGCTTGTGGTCTCGCTCAGACCTTCAGACTTCACTCAAATGAGTGGAAAAAAATCCACGAGAATAGTCCTGCTGACACACAGTGTTTAGTGAGGAATCAAGACTAAATACATGACGTGACACTATATCTGTTTGCTTTTTTTGCTACTCTACGCACTAATGGAGTTTAATGTGCATGCTCCTGTAACAAGAAGTAGTCTAAAGCACCAGCTACTCCGTAGTGCTGCAAGAGTAAAGACTTTCTGTGAAAAGATGGGAGCCTAAATAAATGCTGTGGTTCTGTAAAAGCTAATTTGATGTGTGAAAACTATTTTCACATAATTACCTGACGAAAGTTAAATATCCCAGCTAACACACCTGCCTGCAGTTGGAAGTTGAGTAGTTGAGTGAGTACTACAGGTGCCATGTTGTTTGTCCTGCGTGCCTCATTGTTGTAAAACCAAACTGGAGTTAGAAAAATAAAGTTGCCAAAAGGTAACAATTAAGGCTCATCTTTTGAAGGGTGCAACATAAATCTTGGCGTAATTGACAGGATTGAGATTGCAAAAGGACAACGCCTTCTTTTTCTTCAGGAAGTGGAACTAAGTGGGGTGGATGCTAATGCTAGCAACCAGCTAACAAGCCATTACTGCGCACCTGCTCTCGACTCACAAAGACGTACACTTTTGCCAACAAGCCAAGGTAAAAGGCATTTAATTTAATCGTGTCTACTACCAACCAGAAAATGTCGATCAGGTGGAAGAGTACATTGGGACAGATTGGGGAGAAACTATTGACTTTACCTGTTTTAAAGCTAAATGCACAATGTTGTATTTAAGTGGAGAGGACAAGTGCCTACCTCGGAGGATGAGAAGGATTATTTGCATCTGAGAACCAAGTAGTAAGCATTTATATATCGCTTTTTTGTACCCTTCTTGGGCACACTTTATATAATGCTTCCATTCAAACACATTCACACCTGGGGCAGACAGAGAGGGGGGCTGCCATACACACGGCGCTGTACAAACTCACCTCCACAATCATACCACAGAGCGGTGGCACTGGAGGCAAGGTGGGTTAAGTGTCTTGCCACAAGAATGAGAGCAGGAGAGAGGGTAACGAACCGCCAACCTTCCGGTTATAGGACAACCAGTCTACCACTGAGCCACTGCGCCCCACAGTGTGTCTCCGCTGGAGCCCAAGAAACAGTCACTATACACACATGAAGACAGCCCCCCCTTTTTGGCCGAGCAGTCACCTCAACTTCAACTAGGGGAGTTGTGGGGCACACCTGTGGACTTGAGCCATCTCTCAGCACAACATTTAGCACAAGAACATTTAGCTCAAATACAATATCCCAGTTCAAAGCACTTACAATTCCATCCCACATCAACTCTACCAGGAAGTAAAAGCTTTACATTCAAGAATTGCTAAGTAGAAAATGGGTTCAGAAATCATATTTTTCTTATTCATCACTGATTGTTTGTGTCAGAAAGAAAGATGGCACCCATTGTCTCTGTGTGGATTACAGGCGGTTAAACCAAAAGACATAATCTTTTGTCAGATCGCCACCCTATCCCTCGTATCCAGGAGGTTCTGGACAATGCAGGAGATAACTCCTGGTTCACTGTCCTGGACCAAGGAAAGGCATACCATTAGGGCTTTGTCAGTGAAAAAAACAGTCTACTGGGATGGATATGGATCCCCATTTGGACACGCAAATGCCCCTGACACATTCCAGCATTATATGGAGGGTTGCCTTGGAGATTTAAGAGATGAAGTGTGAGTCCCTTACTTGGACAACGTCCTGGTCTTCAGCAACAATAGTAGATAATATGAGACAAGCCCTGCAAGGACAAAGGCGTTGTGGATTTAAGCTGAAACCAACAAAGGGTGCATGCTTCAAATGTGTGTTATGTGGGGCACATTATTTCAGCTGAAAGCTGCAGCATGAATCCTCCAAAAAATGGAGACAGTCCAGGCCCTCCAACACGAAAATCCATCTACAGTCAGGGAGGTAAGGACGTTAATAGGAGTCCTCGATTATTACAGATCATACAACAGAGACTTCTCCAGAACAGCAAAACCCCTGTTCAACCTCTTCTCACAGCCCAAGTTGGCAGAAAAAAATCCTCCTTGCCAGTCAGCTCAGCTTCCCCCATCTCATCAAGTGCAGTGGTCTACCACTCATCAAGAGGCACTGCAAGAGCTTGTAAAACAGCTGACCAATCCACCAGTGATGGCCTACCCTGACGTGGAAAAAAACATTTATTGTACATGTAGATGCTTCAGAAGATGGACTGAGTGCTGTTCTATACCAGAGAGTCATTGGATATGTCTCTAGAATGCTGACAGCTGCAAAGAAAAACCACAAGCTCCACTCTGGAAAACTCGAGTTTTTGGCACTAAAAAAACAACTCTTTAGAAATTGAGTTTTGTAGTAACAACCTGCATTTGTTCCTAATTGACCTGAAGGACTGCCAGTCAAGTATTATTTTGGATGTCTCTGCTTTGTGCCAGAGGGAGTGCTTTGGATCAAGTCAGACCGATTACTACTGATCCCAGGACTAAAACAATTTTTGATTCTTATAGATAAATGTGTTTTTAAAATATGACCAAGCTAACACAACAGTCATGATGAGGCTGATTCTATGCATTCAGTGCTCTTTGGCCATGTCATGTAAAAAGGCCTGCTCATTCAAGTTTTTCAATAGACGTTTATAAACGATCAGAGGGGGGCATTTGACATTTCCTCCATTCTGGATGCATGCAATGCTGCAATCTTCACTAAGACAAAAAACTGCAGACGTGTACTTCCGTTCCTAGGCCTATTGGTAGTGCTCCCTGTTGCTTTTCAAGAGATTTATTCTGAAATCTAGTGGGTGTTTTTATAATCTGGGAGAAATTTAAAGCATCCATTTAAAGTTGCATTGAAGAGCTGGGGGGGATTGAGCATATCCCAATTCAGATCACCTAACTACAAGAATTCTGAAAAAGTGTGCAGGTCAATCACACTTTCAGGTGGTCTATAACAGCCAGCAATAGTGATGGAACATTTATTTGGTAAACTAATCCTCAGTATTAACGGTTCAAACTTTTTAGCGACAGATTTAGTAAATTATCCTTGCAATAGATAGCAACATCCCCGCCTTTGGTCTATCTTTTTTGTCAAAAAATGTTATAACCAGGAACTGATACATCAGAGTTAGGCATAGATTTCTTAAGCCAAGTTTCTGAAATGACCAACATATCTGGATTAGGAGCATTAACATACTATCAGTTCTACAAGCTTAGGGAGGAGACTTTGGATGTTTAAATGCATCAGCTCAAAAAAATTTTAAATGTCAACTGAAAGAAGAGGTGAGGTAACAGAAGCACTTACATTTGGGGCTGGGTTTGGTTGAATATTACCAGAAATCAGCATCAGCAAGATAATTATGCACCTTTGTTTAAACAATTTAGGCGACAAGCCTTTCTTAGCAGTAGTGCCAGTGATTAGAGTGAGGCAACTAGAAGTTATGACAATATTGTACACATCATACAGAGCAGATGCGGAAAAACTGAAAAAGGTAGAGGGGAAGAAAATTGCACAAAAGACAAATGGAGGAGGAAAGACAGAGACATGACCCCAGGCACTAGAGTGATCTAGCGGCAAAGAATATCCTGTATGCCTAAAAGGTGAACGGTGGGTATTTGAACATATTTCCCATATTTAAATAAATAAATGTTTTTTTACCTGAATGCATGAATGTCTTTTCTCCTTATTTTCTTCTTGGAGAACACCAGAATGTTTAATTTACATATTTGTTTTATACCTTGCAGTTATGAGTTTGCATGAACTATACAGTAGCTAAGCAAGTTTGAGTGTCCAAATGGAAAACTTAACCAAATGGAAATTGTAACATTTGTAATCATCATGATCATTGTGTCATTTTTATGATGTAAATTGAGGGAGCAAAAGCAGTATCGGCTCCAAATATCAATCGGCTCATGAATGTCGGCAGCCCGTATCGGTCATCGGCTAAGGCTGGTGAAAAAATTTTTAATCGGTATTGCCACTAAAAATCCATATCGGTTGATCCCTAGTATCTGTATTGATCAATAATTTTTCTGTGAAATGTGACCCATCTAATGTCTATCTTATGACCTACCTGGTCCATGCAGAGGTGTAATCCAGTCCAGGTGTATGCCCTACTGGTAGAGTTTCAGAGGAGACCCCCTCCGTGTAGAAATTGATCTGGTTCAGGTTTTCTGATTAATTCAACTTGACTGACAGCTCATTTGGTCCACAAACAAGGGAATCTACATCAATCATGCTCCAAATAAGTAAACAACCTGAGCCAAAGAAGTCAGACGCAAAAGGAGCTATCTGAGACAAACAAGTGCACTTGTGTGACCATATAGAGCATGTACACTTCAGACAGGAATGTCTTCCAGGTTCTATGAGGCAGACCCCAATGAAGAGTGGATTGTAAGTAGTTTAGACCACACACCAACAAGATTAAAGGGTTAACCCAAGACACCAGTAACAAATTAATTGAGGCTTGATTTAGGCAGCAAGTGTAAAGAATAGTTTGGCTTTAACCAACCAAACAAGCAAAACCCAGATAGTGCGACAGGTGCTTGCTGGCACATGGATCAATACATGAGCAAAGCACAGAAGGGCATCGGCAAAGAAACCAGAGGAGCTAAACACCAACTCCTGGTTGACAGAACAGTCACCCAAGACTGCAGAACCCGACCCAACACCAACCTGTGCACGGCCTGGAATGATTACAAGAAAGCATATGGGGCGGCAGTGGCTCAGTGGTAGAGTGGTCGTCCTTCAACCGGAAGGTAGGCGGTTCGATTGCCGCTCTCCACACAGTTCATACTGTCGTTGTGTCCTTGGGCAAGACACTTAACCCACCTTGCCTACAGTGGTGGTCCAGCTGTAACACTGGTGAATGGAACCTTAATGTAAGTCGCTTTGGATAAAAGCATCAGCTAAATCACTAAATGTAAATGTCAGTGCCACACACATGGATCACTGAATGCTTGGAGATGTACAACATCAACATGACTCTAAGAGACTTCATTGCAAACTCAATGAGGCTGTGGAAAACCACCCTCGAGGCCAATGGCAAGCCACTTGCACAAGTGTCCATCAAATGTGGCATATACCACGGAGATATCCCCACTGTTGTAGGTCTGAACCCCCTGAACCCCCCCTCTAAACCTAGCCAAATAATCAACAAGACTGGCTATGGATACCGACTCAGGAATGAAGCCACCATCAGTCACCAGGCAATAAACAGCTACGCCCGGCCAGTGATCAGATACACTGCGGGCAGGGTTCGAATTACGGGGGAGCTAAGGGGAGCTCGGCTCCCCTGAAAAGGACCTGGGCTCCCCTGAAAGCCTACTTTGAAACATTTAGGGGGAGCTCTAAAACACTGTCCATTTTATGTGTCGCATATAGATTTTAATTTTCTGTACATTAAGGTTCCTGAAATAAATGATGATATTAAAAATGTGTCAATGTTGTGTGTTTATTCGCTCATTACATTACTATTTCCGAACACTATTTTCCGCTGTGTCTCCTGCTGTGACCATCCATGCGTGGCGGCGCTGCACTGAAATTACTACGTTTACGTCACTACTTGAACTTCTCAGTGAGTTGGTATTTGAATGTTAGCTTAACTTCAAGTTCAAAACATACTTTATTCGTTTTTTGGAACACTCTGTGGATACTAATAAGAATGTCAAAAAGAAAGCAGCCAAACCTCAGTCAATTTGGATTTATAAAACAAACGAAGAGGAGTGATGACAGCGCACCAGCTACAACTAGCTTGCCAGTGATACCGCCGCCGCTAAAAGTTGCTGCTAGTGACAGCACCAGCACCGAGGATAGCGAGACTTTGGCGCCAGAAACCACCGCTGCGACCTGCAGCGGACCAGGCGATCATGCAACACCTTTCAACTGGACAACAAAGCAATGGAGTGAGTGGAGAATTAGGAATACATAGCTCTATTCCAAAAATCAGAAGTTAGGATGTACAGTATGCATGAAGGCAAAAAGCCTGTTGCTCGCCGAGGTAAGAATCATGGAATTACTTACTTGATCTGTGCGTTTGTGAGGATTGGCCCTAATCCTATTTATTATTGATGTATTTTTTTATGATTGTTATGCGAGTTACTCTGTTTTTTTTATCATGATTTGCATAATGTAAGCCTAAGCGCGGTTGATTCAGAACCGTGGACAGAGCTGTTTGCCCTAACACTGACAACACTGACTGACACTTGCGTTTTATAGTAAACAGTTTACTAAGTAAACAATAGGTTTACTGTAAACCTATGGTTTTAAATGCCCTAACATGCACCAAAAGCGTTAAAGTCAGTCAGGGAGGATCGGAAAATAGGGCTCCCCCGAAAGCCACTTTGTAATTCGAACCCTGCCTGCGGGAATAATAAGGTGGCCAAAGGAAGAGGTACAGACCACAGACGTTAAGACACAAAAGCTCCTCACCATGCATGGAGGGTTCCACCCCAAATCCAGCACCCTGAGACTGTACGCTAGCCGTAAAGAAGGTGGCCGTGGACTAGTGAGTGTGAGAGCCACTATCCAGGATGAAACATCCAAGATCCACAAGTACATCAAAGATAAGGCCCCAACAGATGACGTGCTCAGTGAATGTCTCAGGCAATGAGGAACAGAGGAAGAGGACCATCATGGGAGGACAAACCCCTACATGGGATGTACCACCGGAACAAAACTGAAGTGGCTGCTATCAAGAAATCCTACCAATGGCTAGAACGGGCCGGACTGAAGGACAGCACAGAGCCACTCATCATGGCTGCACAGGAGCAGGCCCTGAGCACCAGAGCAATAGAGGCCCAAATCTACCACACCAGACAAGACCCAAAGTGTCTTGCACATAACTGCAAGGTGTAAGATGCTGGCAGGGAAAGCATACATGGATCACCATAACCAAGTGGCTGGCATAGTGTACAGGAACATCTGCCAGTAGAACAGACTGGAAACCCCGAGTTCAAAGTGAGAAACACCTCCAAAGGTGGTAGAGAATGACCGAGCCAAGATCCTGTGGGACTTCCAGATTCAGACTGACAGAATGGTAATGGCGAACCAACCAGACATTGTGGTGGTGGACAAACAGCAGAGGAAGGCCGTTGTGGTTGACGTTGCAATACCAAGTGATTGCAACATCAGGAAAAAGGAACATGAGAAACTAGAGAAATACCAAGGGCTCAGAGAAGAGCTGGAAAAGGCTTGGAAGGTGAAGGTGACAGTGGTGCCCAAGCACTCGGGGCAGTGACCCCCAAACTGGAGGAGTGGCTACAGATCCCTGGAAGAACACCAGACATCTCGGTCCAGAAAAGTACAGAAACAGCAAAGATACTGTGCAGAACCCTCAAGCTCCCAGGCCTCTGGTAGAGAACCCGAGTGTGAAGGATGAGACCACTCGTGGAGGGTGAAATTAGGGCTGTGAAGGTATGGGATTTTTTCTTACCGCGGTGATGAAGCAACAAGAATCGCGATATGGCGGTTAACCGACCCCACCCCCCCACCCTCCCCCACCCGCTGCGAGTCTTGCAAGTCGAGTATGTGAGCGGAGTGGAGCAGCGGCAATTTCCCCTTCACGCTCTATGCATTCAAGAATCACTCCGCTCCAGCTCCAGCTCTGGGTTTACCATCTCCCGCTCCCCGCTCCACTCCTCGTTCACTGATATCAGAAACACTGCTCCATCTTCGCTCCGAGGAAATTTGCGGCTAACTGCTAAAGTAGTGATCCATCTGTATCAAGCTGGTTGTTTACCGTGTGAAATCTGAACACTGCACTATGCTTATTTAAATCTTTTCGTCTCTACACATATTAGGCTACATATTTCTCATGTCTGTAAGGCAAACCTGCTGAGTTTCAGTTTATTTGAGACGTGCTCCAGTTCATGAGCAATGAAAGCGATCGCGTCCACGACCTCATAGTCTACTTATTTGCTTCTTATTTATTAAATACATGCAATTGGCCGAAGAAACCTTTATTAAAATTAAGAGACAATTTGTACAAAACGAAAGAAAGTCTTTTTACAAAACAAAACTTAATATTAAATTAAATATAACCCCCCCAAAAAATCATGTGCCTGGTGTGATGACCTCACACCGCGGTAGGCATCTCATTATTGCGGTATTGCGGTGATGCGGTTATCGTCACACCCCTAGGTGAAATATATAAATATACAGTCAGATCCATAAATATTGGGACATCGACACAATTCTAATTTTTTTGTGTACACTATACACCACCACAATGGATTTGAAATGAAACGAACAAGATGTGCTTTAACTGCAGAATTTTAGCTTTAATTTGAGGGTATTTACATCCAAATCAGATGAACAGTGTAGGAATCACAACAGATTGTATATGTGCCTCCCACCTTTTAAAAGACCAAAGGTAATGAGACAGATTAACAAACATAAATCAAACTTTCACTTTTTAATACTTGGGCATAAATCCTTTGCAGTCAATTACAGCCTGAAGTCTGGAAGGCATAGACATCACCAGACGCTGGGTTTTATCCCTGGTGATGCTCTGCCAGGCCTCTACTGCAACTGTCTTCAGTTCCTGCTTGTTCTAGGGGCATTTTCCCTTCAGTCTTGTCTTCAGCAAGTGATATACATGCTCAATCGGATTCAGGTCAGGTGATGGACTTGGCCACTGCAATAACATTCCACTTCTTTCACTTAAAAAACTCTTTGGTTGCTTTTGCAGTTTGCTTTGGGTCATTGTCCATCTGCACTGTGAAGCGCCGTCCAATGAGTTCTGAAGCATTTGGCTGAATATGAGCAGATAATATTGCCCGAAACACTTCAGAATTCATTCTGCTTCTTTTGTCAACAGTCACATCATCAATAAATACAAGAGAACCAGTTCCATTGGCAGCCATACATGCCCACGCCATGACACTACCACCACATGCTTCACTGATGAGGTGCTATGCTTTGGATCATGAGCAGTTCCTTTCCTTCTCCAGACTCTTCTCTTCCCATCACTCTGGTACAAGTGGATCCAGGTTGGTCTCATCGGTCCATAGGATGTTGTTCCAGAACCATAAAAGCTTTTTTAGATGTTGTTTGGCAAACTCTAATCTGGCCTTCCTATTCTTGATCTGACCAACTGTTGTGAAGGGTGTTTCCTTCACCAGGGAAAGAATTCTTTGGTCATCCACCACAGTTGTTTTCCGTGGTCTTCCAGGTCTTTTGGTGTTGCTGAGCTCACCGGTGCGTTCTTTTTTTTTTTTTAAGGATGTTCCAAACAGTTAATTTGGCCACACCTTAAGTTTTTGCTATCTCTGTAATGGGTTGTTTTTTTCAGCCTAATGATGGCTTGCTTCACTGATAGTGACAGCTCTTTGGATCTCATAGTGAGAGATGACAGCAACAGTTTCTAAATGCAAATAGCACACTTGAAATGAACTCTGAACCTTTTATGTGCTCCTTGTAAATGGAATAATGAGGGAATAACACACACCTGGCCATGGAACAGCTGAGCAGCCAATTGTCCCATTACCTTTGGTCCCTTTAAAAAGTGGAAGGCACATATATAAACAGTTGTATTTCCTATACCCTTCACCTGATTTTATAACTTTATAAAACATATGAACAGACATGAGTAAAAAAGCCAGAATTAGCCATAAAGCAATTTTTTATCTGTAGTCCCCTGGCCATGATGTTAAAAGAGCAATAAAATATGACACAGATATACATAGTTAGTAAGAACACAAGACAAATCCAAGACACATGGGTTACTTACAAGTGAGAAACATACAAAACACATACAGCCTATAAAATAAACACAAAACATACTGTTTACAGTGTGACACAACAGGTTCAAGTCTTTAGTGCTGATGTATGCATCTATCAGCCTTTTTATTATTAATATTATTGTTTAGTAAAAGTCTTATAGGATGTTATTTGTCTGATTTCATCATTTATTTTTTCCACTCACTAGCGCCCCTCACAGACCAGGCTGACTGGCTGAAGGTGCTTTTGTGCAGAGGGATGACACTGTCACCTCTCACTGATTCTCTAGTGACTCGCTCAGTGCTGTTTCTTTGGCTA
>CM044562.2:23986103-24048603 GCA_024416835.2 Perccottus glenii
TTGGCGATGTCTGTTGAATCCCAACACAGACACACCTCACTCTACTGTCTGAGGTGCTGATGAGGTGATCACCTGAACCAAATCTTATTTAATAAGAAGTATAAAAAAACACTTCTATGGTCATCACTATCCTCTTGCAAATAAATGCTCTAAATTACAATATTTTTATTTGGAATTTGGGAAAAATGTTGTCAGTAAATTATAGAATAAAACAAAAATGTTAATTTTTAACACATAGGAAAACCAGAGAAACTGATAATTTTGCGGTAGTCTCTTTTTCCAGAGCTGTATGTGTGTGTATACACCATAGATTGTAAAATATGGATGTTATCCGGCCATTGATCCCCTATTCACCGATATTGTCCTTATGACCCCCACCACTTAGAAAGTAAGTGATAACGTATGGCTTTGTAGCAATGTCTCACAAATAGCACTATTGTTGATTCTATGCATCCCAAAATAGGCAGTATTACGTGGAATAAGAACAGACACATCACATAGTGCACAAACTAACAACACCTGTAGCTATAGCATTGACTATGTGATTAAATTATGTGTGGTACAGGAAAATGAAACTTTTAAAACATAGCTCATGAGCTGGCCATTCACAGTAAACAGTGGAGAAATGTATGTCACCTTTATTCCAAATGTAATATCTTTGTGGTGAAAAGTTGTGTTTGTAAAAGATTTTCCATGCAAGTCTGAGAGTTTTAGTAGTATTTTATTGATCTGGAAATTACAAACTAACAAAAAAGGGCCAATCTGAGTAAATATAAATTTAGGAATAAAATTTCATATGGAAGAATAATTTTTCAGATAGTATTTTAGCCAATTAATTTTTTAATACATTGTTCAAAGATACAAAGCACCCAAAAATCAAGGCCTTCAATTTTGCGATTTGTTTGTCTCCTGTGCAAATGTGTCCAACAGACATCCCACTGTCAGCAGTAGAACCATGCACCATTTCCAGAATGGCTACAGTGTTTGGTGTAGTCCACTCACAAATTCCTGATACAGTGGCTCTGAAAAAGATGAACATTTGGAGTGTTAAAATTAACAGCAACTTGTGATTTACCAGTACAGAAAGGGAAGACGAAAATGTAAAATGTACTTTATAATGTTCTCGTAACGGTTTCATACTCATTCCCAAAGCCATCTTGTTTAGAGAATTTGTCATTTTGGGCAGGTCAGAGATAACCCTTTTTAATAGTCCTTATTACTTCAAGTTAAGCCACACAAGGAGTTGGAGTATAGTTCAACGTAGAACCAATCTTTGACATGGCATGTCTTGAATGTATCACAATGTATAATAATTTAATATGTTGTCTCACAGCAGGGAGACAAGGTAAAGAAGGTGCAGGATTTGAAGTAATTGGGGTCAACAAAGGGAAGTGTGGAAATCAACCGTGTGCAGCAGGTTGGAATGAGTGGAGAAAAATGTCAGGTGTGTTATAAAAGAGAACCAGTAAGGTGTAGCAGTAGTAAAGCCCTATATGTTGTATGGGTTGGAGACAGCTGAAGATGTTGAGGTTCTCTTTGTGAGTGACGAGGATGGATAGAATCAGGAATGAGTCCATCAGAGGGACAGCTCATGTGAGATGTTTTGGAGACAAAGTTGTCAAGGTCAGGTTGAGATGGTTTGGACATGTTCAGAGGAGGGAGATTGAATATATCGGTAAAAGGATGCTAAGGTTAGAGCTGCCAGGCAGCAGGTCGAGAGGAAGACCAAAGAGGAGTTTTATGGATGTGGTGAAGGAGGATATGAATGGGGAAGATAGGGACAGATGGGGGCAGATGATTGGCCGTGGAGACCACTGAAGTAAAGAACCCAAATAAAAATGTGTTTTCTCTCACAGACAGAAAACATTTAACTAAAAACATAGTACAATACAACATTTAAATAGTCATTTTCACTTTGAAATGACTATTACACTAACTAAAACAAATTAGTCAATGATTGAAATGAATGAAATAATCTATCATGGACTAGTTAAAGCCATATTGGAAAAGCTCAAAAGCTGGGACTAAGATATTCAACTTGCAAACCTGTGTCTGGGTCAATAAATGAATGCCTGATGAGAAAGTCCAAGGTCACCATGGCAGAGTTTGGTTTGAAGTCATCTGAGGCCACCAGTTCTTTCACCTGAAAATTATCTTTTTTTATTGCAAGTATAATGACTTACTTTAAAAGACACATTGAAATGAATGAAAATTTAACACCAAACATAAATGCTGACCTTGCTGATGGGCAACAGGTAGAAGTCTTGCACCTCTCCGTCTCCTATCGCTGGCCTAAAATCCAGTGGAAGTTTCAAATCAAAGACAAACTGGGTCTCAGCAAACACACCCTCTTCATCTTCATAAGTGTAGCTGAAATCAAAACAGAACAGCAATTATTCCCATCCCAGGCTAACCCAGGGCTGCCACTTTCTGTCAAGTTAGGTTTACATGGGTTTGCTTATCTTTAAAATCATTGTTCTCAAACTTAAACTAAATAAAAAAATGACTGCCTGATAATACGGGCTTTCTCAACTGGTGGGTCGGGACACAAAAAGAGGGTTGTAGGCATATTCTTTGTGGGTTGCTAAACATATGCAGTGGCGATGAAACTGGCTGCTGAGATAGCAGAATAGTTTTTACTGATTTACAGTAATACAACATGTACTAGTAGGGAGCGATATTTCTCGTCAAGGTGAAGAGCTGTCTCGTGGTATCAGCTGATGAAGGTTGAAACTGTTTCTTTTCCCCCACTCGGTTTGGTCAGGTCGGCCCCATGCACGGCTTCTCACTTCTTTATTTTACTTTGATATATTAAACAGTGTCTTTTGCCGAGTTAAAAAAGCCTTGCACAGCTCGCAGCTCCTAACGTGCTCCTCGCTTTGATTGACTCAGTTATACTTCAGGTGGGTCACATTTCAGGACATTTCACTTTTGTTTGGTTGGTTCTTTCCTCTGTCTGGACTACTGAGAGTCCAGAAGAATCACAAGAAAAAGGAAATGGAAAAAAAGGATTTGAGACACCAGCACATAAATTCACATAAATATGTCAGACCACATGCAAGGGATACTAAGAAGCTTATTGATTTATTTGTGTCTTAAAAAGGGCCTATATGTAACTTTTTAAGATCAAATAACATTTTTATTTGCCCAAATATGAGCCGAAAATAATGAGATAAGACAACTGAGACTTTCATTGTTAAAAAACTGTTCTTCCATTAAAAAAAAAACAAAAAAAAAAACTACCTAAATAAATAAATAAATAAAAACAATGTTTTATGCGAGTCCCGCAAAGGAAAACAGGAGGCTGACCGACGTCGGGGGAGGAGTGAACATAGGAAGAGTGGAGAGAACTGCGAAACTGCTGCTACCTTGCTACTTTTTGGATAAAAACCAACCCTGAGCTTGCTTTCTTTATTGAAAAGGTAAGACATCATTACAGATCATATACACTGTGTGCACAATTATAAGGCAAGTGCTTATTTTGACCATATCATCATCTTATTCATAATTTCCAACTCCAAGCTGTATAAACTTGAATCCCTATTGGATTTAATACATATCAGGTGATGTGCATTTGTGTAACGAGGGAGGGTGTGGCCTAAGGAGATCAACACCCTAGATCAAGGTGGCCCCCTTCTTCACCTGACTTAAACCCTATTGAGAACCTTTGGGCCCTTCTTAAGCAGGACATTTACAGTGAAGGTAAACAGTACACCTCTCTGAACAGTGTCTGGGAGGCTGTGGTTGCAGCTGCACAAAAAGATGATTCTGACCAGATCCAGAAAACTTAATCCTCAAAAATACAACTTGCTTAATAATTGTGCACACAGTGTATAATATGTGTTTTGTTTTCAGTTGTCTAATGCTAAATAACGATAGCATGCTTGTAAAACATGAATGCTAAGTTACTGTCTTATGAATTCTGAGAATTCTGAGTGAATTATGACCATGACTACAGAGGCTTATGAGTCATATACATTTGCTGTCTTGGCGTTTCGAATTATTTTTTCAAATGTCTTTACAAAGCTGCTAATGCTAACTCAGTGTTATTTTGGGGTTACCCTTTGCTTTGTTACTTCCGTTGGCTCGTTTGTTGAATAACCTTTACCAGAAAAAATAATGTGAGCCATATCAACCTTATAAATGTGGACAGGATGTAATTTACATTTACATTTATTCATTTAGCTGACGCTTTTTTATCCAAAGCGACTTACATTGTTCTAATGTAATTACCAGTGTTACAGCCACTGGAGGCAAGGTGGGTTAAGTGTCTTGCCCAAGGACACAACGACAGTATGAATTGTGGGGAGAGCGGGAATCGAACCCCCTACCTTCCGGTTGAAAGACGACCACTCTACCCACTGAGCTACTGCCGCCCCAATTTAGGGTTTAATTGTTATCACAGCCCATTTAATGCTAACTCCGTCACGTCTGACATTGGTTGTCTTGTTATATTTACTGGTCTGTTTATAGTAACAAAAATCCCATCCGTTTGTCTCTCAGTGGTGATCCAAAATACTACAAACAATAGCACTTAGACTAAATTCAATCTAGTTTAGGGTATGGTGGTGAGGAGTACTGCACCATCGTCAGCAGGACACGAGTGAGACCTCTGCAGATGCCAGCATGCTCCTCTGGATGTGGGAAGCTCTGACACAGAGGTCATACCATCAGGTTCTTCAGCACGAGACCCTGTCACAGACTGGACTCAACAGACGTGTCTGAAGGTTGTGGACAAGTGTCTTCTCTTTCAGTGAGAGTATAAAACTTTATTTTACTCACTGAAGTATGTTTTGTTAATTATATGCCAGAGCTTAATGTGTGAATAAGGAATATTTATGCAACTTTATAAACACAATGAAACAACAACAACATAATTATACTAATAATAATGTTTTATTATTATTACAGCACTAACGTGTCCACACAGTATCTGTATAAACCGTGCAATTAAAAAAACACCATGTGGTGGGCTGAGACCCTGTTTGCATGACTCTGTAGTTCAGGCTGGTGCACCACGCTGGCTGGTCCTGGTGTGGCTCATCTGTTCTCCATCACATCCAGAAAAAACCCTGGCAGACGAGTAACAACGAACTGGAGAACTTCTTTGTAACTGTTCCTGAAACAGAATAACAAGCATTGTTTAGATTACAGATGTTTATTTGGGTTTGGGTGTATTTTGAGTATTCATTTCTGTTGATATATGACCTACCTGCCTCTGTTGTCCAGGCAGCAGCTGAGCCCCCCCCCTCAGTATGTCCTCCTCACTGACAGCTCCAGCTCCTGCTCTCCTCCTTCTTCAGTCACTGTCAGAGGTTGAAACTCTCCTGAGCTGGAGTCCTGAGAAAAAACATTTTAATAAATAACATACATCATATTGTGCTAAACTTCATGTTGGAAGTATTCTGCAAGAACAGTGGTGGACAGTAACAAAGTAAATGTAATTTGTTACTGTACTTAAGTAGTTTTTTCCAGTATCTGTACTTTACTAAGTATTTCCATTCGGGGATACTTTTTACTTTAACTTCACTACATTTCAAAGTCAAATATCTTACTTTTTACTCAATTACATTTTGAAAAATTAGTCGTTCCTTGTGTTGCCATTAAAAATGTTTGTAGAAGAAGACCTCAAAGACGCGTCTCAGTGGGAGTGTCAGGACCGGCTCAATAGAAGCCTCATTCTCTACACGCGAGCTGATAAACATGAAAATAACAAATAAAAAATACACCTGTGATGAAGTTTTGGTATTAGTAATGGCTGACTCTGATTCTGAGGGAGAACATCTACCCTTTAGAGTCTTTTCAGCCGAGTGAAAGTGAGAATGAGCGAGAGTGAGTGCGTGTGTAACTTAGGCCTAGTCCACACGGACACGGGTATTTTTATAACCGGAGTTTTTCCTCCTGCGTTTTTAAAAAAAATCCCGTCCACAAACGCTCGCATGAAAACGCAAAAACCCGCTATCAAGCGCTGTCAAGAGCATGCCACACCAGCAGGCTGTCACGGTGGCTCAGGACTCTTCACAGTTGGCCGCGGCCTCCGCCCCCGGCTCCCCCGCCCCTACAGATTTGCAGATGGGAAACAGGTGTGCGGGAGCGCAGGCAGAGCGAGGGGTGAAATCAACAGGGGTGAAGAAGCACCGCAGCCTGCTCCTCGATGCCAGATCGTAACACTTACTACAGTCAGTCATACGTCTAGCTTTCTAATGATCAATTGTATTTGAATTACTTACCTGTTCCTTTGTTCGTCTCAGATCCTTCCAGTCCTGCCGTCAGTCCTGTTCCTGCTCCTGTGCATGTTGGCCAATCAGACCAGCGGATAGCGGCGCACACTCTGACGTCGCAAGACAAAAACGCCGGTTTTACTGTCCACACGACAACGCTGCAACCGGCGTTTCTGAAAATCCTCACCCTGGCAGGGGTTTTCAAAAATGTTCGGTTTCAGTGACCCGATACTGCGTTTCCGTGTGGACGAACGGCCGAACCGTGTAAAAAAAGTCCCGGTTATAAAAATACCCGTGTCCGTGTGGACTAGGCCTTAGACAGCGGCGCCGCTGCTCGTGCCTTTCTCAGTGTCTCTCATAAAGCACACGCTGTTTTTCCCACATTTTGCCAGACATCAGTGAAAGAAACGGAAGTTAAACTAGTCGCTCTGGCCGCGGTAGTGAAGGGGAGGTTGGGAAGGGAAGCTGTGAGCGCGTAGCACCTGCAGCTTTACCTTTAGCACCTGCAGCGTTACCTTTAGCACCTGCAGCTTTACCTTTAGCACCTGCAGCTTTACCTTTAGCACTTTAGAAGCCGGGGCGGGTGTACTGCCGTGGCTGCGGTAGTGACAGGGAGTTTGGGAATAATGCGGCTTCTGTTGACAGCTGTTTGGAACAAATACGTGTTGTTCATCCTGACACTTTACCCAGTCGAGGAGGGCGAGGCAGGGGTAAAGATAGTCAGCGCGAATACGCTAATCAAAGCAGCGATAGTAATAAAAGTGATGGCTGTGTGCTGTGCTTTATGAGAGGTCCCACACTCTAAAAAACTACTAACTATGCCACATGGATGGATAAGAAAAGATAAAGCAACTGCAACCACACACATACAGTACATGTGTATATTTCTCATAACTATTTGCATACGTTTTACTAGTTATGGTGTAATAGAAGTTGTAGTTATTCTTTATTTTGGTAATGTTGCTTTTACAAATTACTGTTATAAAAAATTTATTTCAGAAAAATAAAAAAAAAACTATTATAATATGTTCATTTGTGTATGTACTGTAAATAACATAACCGCCAATATATAATGTCATGGTATGCAAATTATATGCAAATTAGATGCTTAAAATGTACTTACTTAAATACTTTGGGTCATACCTGACATTTTTCTAGTTTAGAGTAGGACTCTATCTCTTATCATTTTCAAACCACAGCCTTTTGAAATTTGGATCTCAAAAATCTGTATTTTTTAAAATAAACCCTGGCGCCTAAAGGGGACAAGAGACTGACAAAAACTATATGGGCATTATAGCCATAATAAATGATAGTACTTGGATACTTAAGTACATTTGAAGGCAAATACTTTTGTACTTTTACTCAAGTGAAAGTTAAAAGGGAGTACTTTGGATTTTACTGAAGTAATATTTTACCTAGTGTATCTGTACTTTAACTCAAGTACTTGGTTTGTGTACTTCGTCCACCACTGCAAGACACTAACAGTGAAATAAACAATAATAAACTAAAATGATACAGCAAGGTTACATATATGTTGTCTCAACCTAATGCAAAACGGATTTAGTACAGTTATGGTTCATAGAAACAATCAGTCATATTCTTTTCTCTACATTATTTTTACGGTTTATAAAACATGCCATTGTCAAACATTAGTCGCCCTCTTCTCTCCCATTTCTCAGGAGTTCTTTCTACTGCTGTGTCAGCCCTCGACAGTCAAGTATAGTTTACTCTCAATAAAGTCTGTCATACATTCTTACCTTCTCTGTAAATGTTGAAGTCCTGTGAACAGCTGTAGCTGGCGGTCTGTTGCTCCATTTATCCAGTTGTGCATGTACGAGCCAGCGAGAGCGAGCAGGACATTGACTGCCGCTCTTCTAACGGCCACAGGTGTCAGTAACTGTTAGGTTTTTCTGAAAGTTATACAATGCCCCTTTAATAAGCTGCATAGGCTCAAAACTAATCAGTGAATAGTGGTTTAATACTTGTGATGTATTCAGGGGTTAAAGTGGAAAAAAATCCTGAGCCTGAACTTTTTTTAATACTTCAAATATTGACGATAATAACAAAAATACAGTAACAAGAGCTTAAAGTGCTTAAAAAACTGGTAAACTGAGACATGACTCTCTTCAATGATTAAGCTTTGCACCATTTATTTAAAAGTACGGTCAAATAAAGTGTTTTCTTCTCAACAATAACAAGTTCTTAAAGTGCTTAAATAACAAGTGCTCAAAGTGCTAAAGAACTGAACTGCTAAACTAAAGATTTGAATTGAAATCAAGGCCATTATCACTATTTTTTTTTTCTTTTTTTCTGGGTTGTAAGTCCTGCAAACTCTTTCTTTTTAAGACATTTGGACGCCGTGGTACGCTTTAAGTGCACGGGCAGCGCTCTATGACCGGGGTCTAAATCATGACGAGCAAGCACTTTCTTACCGCTGCTGGCATACAGTAGCTTCCTCGAGCAAATCGTGCAGAAACAAGCCCGGGCTCCTCAGTTTCTTGCACCAACTGCCAAAAGGCTCGCCATCTCTACTTTCTTCAATCCACGCCCAGCGCCATTTATTTTTGAGTCCTTTATCTACTGCTAGGACATTATCCCCAGGCTTCATAAACTTGCGCTTTTTTCTCCGACAACGCTAACGTGACATTGACGTATGGGTGTCAACCATACTGTGTTACAAGGACCCGCCCTTCTCTGCTTCTGATAGGCTTGTAATGTTAGTTAAATCTGCGTTCCTCTCATATGATTGGTAGGTGAAATAAATTGGCTCGAAAATATTAAACCGCATGTCCAGGCTCTCAAATATTATTATTTTTTTCCCTCACGGCCACACGCCGGAGATCCGGCACAGTGCCGGAATACTTTAAGCCCTGTGTATTGATTAGTTTATCAATTTTAGCACAGGTTTTATTGTATACAATATATGAAAAAAGTGTAAAAATCTTGTCTAGTGGGATTTGTGTTTTGTCACACCCCTGTCCAGACGTTATAGTAACGTCTAATCCAAATACTACCACTTACCCCTCCTTTTGTGCGTTCACGAGAAACAAAGTGATGTCCCAATACTCAATTAGATCAAGGGGAAGGGGTGGGGCTCTACACCCCTCCAAATGGAGACTTGAAAAGAATGGGTAATATAGTTTCCCATAATGCAGTGTTTTCCCAGCAGCTGAGAGAGAGAGCTGCAAAATGTATCTCATTTGGGCAAAAGTAAAGATTTTAAATTTTAAATTATGACTGTGCTGTTTTATGTTCCTTTAATCTGAACTTGTCAATTAGCTATTGCATAACTGTTTTTCCGTCGATATAAATTGATGTGTGTAAAGGACCAGTCCTGTTGGTTTTTGTGGAGGTTGTGTCTTGTGTCTGTCTCTTGTGACAGAGGAAAGAGCAGCTGATACTGTTCAGAGCAAGACTCGAGTCAAAAATACTCACAATAAACGGTTCAGACGCTGTATGATGATCATCTACACCCACAGATGTATTATAAGACCAATATTATGTTATGGTAATATTATGTTATTATTTAAATAAACATTAGAAACTATGAGATTCTATAGGCCTATAGTCTATATAATAAAGACTTGTAGGCTATATGGTATGCTATGATGTAATTATAAACTCTTACACCTACGGTTGTGGTGTCCCAATTCTTAAGGGTAACCTTTTATCTTGGCCCTTCCCTTTTTCCTTAATTTGGAGGGCCAAGGGGTAGGGCTAAGGGGAAGGGTTAAGTTAGAGATCTGTTTGTAAAATCTATGTCTGTATAATTAAACTTACAACATGCCTTTATGAGTGTTAAAGTACTTACAGTACAATACACATTTGGCTGGTGAAAGTTTTGCATAGACCATTCTACACATTTCCATTTTATCTTTAACATGCAAATCTGGCAAAAACAAAACAAAACAAAACAAACAAAAAAACACATACATTAGTTAAAAGTTTTGAGCAAATTCAAAAATATATTACTGTCAGTAAACACTTAAGTACTCAAGAGTATCAGGCTTACCTTACGGTACTAACAGGACGAGCCTTTTCAGCCAGTGTTGCTGGGATGCACGCTTCCTCCTTACATTCTTTGACCAGAGTGTGTTTAATACCCACTCCAGCAGCCAGACCACCTGCTGCCTATTACACACACACACACACACACACACACTTAAATTGAATTGTCTCATCCTGTTCTCTCTGTTCTCTCTTTATTTTGTTTTGTCTAAATGAAAGACTATGTTTGAAATCAGAGACTTTTTGATAAATATTTGCTTGTGTGCACCCTCACCATATTGTCCAGGAGTCCGGGGAATGTCTGCTTTGTAGCTGAGCGCCGTGCCAGCCACATACTGACATCCCCATTGTCACTGACAGTGTAGCCGTTAATATGCACTCCATATCGCTTCACCCCAAACAGACCTGTGAAACAGAACCACTGTGAGCTGACAGCAACCACACATGGTCCTTAATCACATGGGCTGAACTTACACGTAGCTGCTCTCTCCATACACATCAAGGGAGGGTCCGAAAATCTGGCCATTACACTGTACTTCTGTACAGTGACAAATGATTTAGGAAAAAACATAGGATACTTTAAGCAAAGCAGGGTTCTCACAAATGTTTCTCAAATAAAAGTAAAACAAACCAGAACCATTCTTCTCATCCACACTACCCTCTGGTCAAGAGTCTGGGGGTCACCTTTGAGAAGTGACAGCACTCTCTCCTTCTCCGCTCACATCTCCAAGGCCACACGGTCTCCATCACTCACTCCTAACAGCGAAGCTGTTCTCATTCATGCCCTGATCACATCTTCAATCTATTACTTTCTTTATTGGTCAATATAAAAACATCCCTCCATAAACTGGTCCAGAAGTGCCTCGTCAAAGTTTAGGAGAGTCTTGGTTTCACTGATAAGTATAATTTTGTGTCAAATACTATTCCCCAAGGCATCTCTGCCAAAGACTCTGTCTACAATAGATGGCAGTGCCAATGTTTTCAAATTAATAAGGATCTACAGCATTTCCAAAGATCTTTGTCCTTGTTCCAAAAATGTAGAAACCCTGCAGTGACGTTTTAAAATCAACATGTTTGTTTCAAGGTCTCACCTCATCTCTCCATCCTTTGAGACACTTCAGTGAGGCATCTGTCCTCAGAGTCTGCAGTACAGCATCCACTGCCTTGGACCTCTTCCCATAGGTGTCCAGACTGGGACGGAGGGAAACAGCACCACCCTCTGACACACTGAACACTTGGGGGTAACATTTCACCAGTGACGCAACATGAGGAGGGATCCAGCCAACTTGTACTCCATCAATTTCAAACCGACAACAGTGAATGGGACAGGAGCCTGGGAAGAAGAACATCAATCAGTCAAACTTCATTTAAAGTTATTAGTATGATTAAAACAAGCCAAGAAACTCAAAGTGGTATTTTGATCGATCAATCACTCTCTCTCACACACACATCAATCATTTATATTTATGTAAAATAGATCGTAATAAAGAACTATATAAAAATAATCTTACAAATAATAATAATAAGTTTTATTTATATAGCACCTTTCCAGAGCTCAAGGACACTTTACAATAAACAAACAACAATAAAGACAATTGACAAAGAGAGCAGACAGAACAACAATAGGCAAATGAGAGTGGAAGTACAGTAAGTGAAAAAACCCACTAAGAACTGTAACATTCAGAAAATAGGTGTGTTTTGAGCATGGATTTGAATTCAGAGATGGTGTTAACTAAACGGAGTGATAGGGGGAGAGAGTTCCACATTTTGGGCGCAATAACACTGAATGATCTGCCCCCCATTGAAGCAAGGCGATGCCGAGGAACAACGAGAAGGCTGGAATCAGCAGATCGTAAAGAGCGCGTAGGGGTGTAGGGGAGAAGCAGGTTACAGATGTAGGGGGGAGCAAATTCGTGCAGAGACTTAAAAGCGAGAAGGAGAATTTTGAATTTAATACGAAATGCCACAGGAAGCCAGTGAAGATCGTGCAGAATTGGGGAAATATGTGCAGAACACTTGGTGTGGGTGAGTAGTCTGGCAGCAGAGTTTTGAATGCATTGTAATTTGGAAATGGAGCTGGCTGGTAGGCCAATGAAAAGTGCATTGCAGTAATCAAGACGTGAGGTGACAAATGCATGGATGACAGTTTCAGCATCTGAGATGCTGATAAAGGGACGGAGCTGAGCGATACGACGTAGATGAAAGAATGCCAATTTAGTGATGGATTTAATGTGAGAGTGGAAAGATAGAGAGGAATCAAAACTTACACCAAGATTTTTAACAGTACTAGATGGTTTGATATGAGAGCCGGCGATCTCACAGGTGAGGTTAGTAGGAATTTTATTAGTGAGTGATGAAGGTCCAGTGAAAATAATCTCAGTTTTGTCCATGTTAAGTTTTAGAAAATTTGAATGAAGCCAATCTTTTATTTCATGCACACAAGTAGAGATTTTGTCAGTTGTGAAAGATAAAGTTGATGTACAGGTAGCATATAATTGAATGTCGTCAGCGTAAAAATGATAATTAAAACCATGACGGCGGAGGATCTGACCAAGAGGTATTATATAAATTATAAATAAGAATACAGTAAAAACCCCAAAACAATGGGTCAGTAACATTTTAAGGTCAGAGATGCAGAGGCTGAGCAACTCATTAGTCACCAAAAGAAGGACATTTATTTTATTTATTTATTTATTCACATTTTTTGTGAGGATTACTCCCTTGAGATGAATCATCTCTTCTCGAACAAACAGTTTTGGGTATGTAGTCACTAGTCAGACACAAGTATCTGGGACTAAACAGCAGGGGGGTCCTCCCCCTGAAAATTTGAATCAAAACCTGTATTCTGGGGCATTTTAGATAGACATTGCGAATGGCCCCAACATCTCAGACAGAAGGCTTTCAAACAGAAACAATCAAGATTTGTTTATAAAACCCACTCTTTAATCTTTTAATGCCTATGGTATTATTGGGGGCTTTTACCATTAAAACCCATCACATTGTTCCGCCTCTGTTTTGGGACAAATCCCCTCAACAGGCTGCAGCTTTAGCCTCTTTACAGGCCTTTGTATAAAATATTGATAGTTAAAGGGCAAAAATGAAAAAGATCTGTAATTAGTTTTGGCTGTGCATTCTCCTCAACAGGGCTATCACAGTCTGAACCAGGTTTACTCATCACTAGAACAATAGAAGGAGCATATTACACTGCAAAAGGAAATATAAGTACAGTATAAGGGCCTACTCACACTAGCCAGTTTGAACCGAGCCCGAGCGCGTTTGACCACCATAGCGCGGTTCGTTTGACTAGTGTGAGTGCTCGAACCGTGCCCGGCGCGGCTCGATTAACCGCCCCTGGCCCGCTTGGAAGAGGTGGGCCAGAGCACGGTTAGTTGGGCTCGGGCGCGGTTCGCATGTAGTGTGAGCGCCAACCGTGCTGGAGCATGGAACAAGACGCGTGACGTCACGGTTTTGCGACGCTCCATGCGACGCTCCAAAACAACTTGAATCTGTACTTGAGTGGATTATTTATAGCTGTGCTGACATTTACACTAGTCTGGTGTGGAAAACTCAAGTCTACACTCTCTTTTGATTCTGGCAATACTAGTGTTTTTCACGACAGGGGAAATGTCACTCTTTGGATTCTTAATGTACATACCTGTTATTTTCTCTAAATGCTAGTCTGCAGACCGTTCATTTTATGCATGTTGCAATGTGGTAATGCACTTAGACTTGATTTAGGCTTTACCTAAGTTGTAAATTTTTGCTTCCAAAGTGTAAATCATCTGTGCCTGTTCTCCTTGGTTTAAAAGTGTACTTTAATGACAACATATTACATCTTTATCATTGGGCTACAGTAAAGTCATTACAATACATTCATTCCCCTTGGCATGTTAAAAGAATTGACAAAGTTGACAATTCAGTTCATGATTATTCTTTGCTATTATGTGTTGGAGAAAAAGTGAAGTGAAAATGTAAATGAAAAATGTATTTTAATCATAACATTTCATCATGTAACACCCAGTCTTGCAGTGTCTATGCACCAGGGCAGGTTTCTCTCAGGCATATGGGACTGAGGTCTTGTCCAAACAAACTCATGAATCTAACGTCTTCTGTGCGGGTATTTGAAGCCAGGATGAGGCTGTTGTTGTTAATACTCTTATTTGCTTTCAGAAGTTGTTTAATATACCGTAGCTTATATTTACTATGCACTTTAACCTAACACTACCTCAAACCTCTACACTTTATAATTCGACCTCGAACTTCTACAATATATACCACACACTTCCATAAATTATACACCACACACACAAGGTAGCCTATTTTGTTTCACCACTGCACATGGTTGTGTTATGTGAAATACTGTTTTTTTTTTTTTTTTTTTATGAGAAGTGCTGACCAATCCCAAATAAATGGGAGATGGTTCTGAACTCTACATTTGTGGCCAGTCTCCATATGCATATTGCAACACGTTGGTCCAAGGGCACTGGTTTTCTGAATGAAGTGGTCTGTCTTTGAAGGTGCTGCAGGCTGTTGCACAACTGCAAGAATGATGTCCTTCTCATTCTGAAATTAGCCTTCCACTCACAGTCTGTCCAGCTGCTGAGAACATGCTGCCACCACACAGCAGATCTCTGCCGAATCCATATGGTCCTGCAGCAGAATGGAAAAATATTGTTAACTGTATATAGTTTATGCATACACAATTACCTTACAGTACTTTGAAGTGAAATTAAATAAACAACAAACTACTACTCCAGTGCATACATAACAGTTGTGTCCCGTTGAATACGGGTGTCTTAATACAAGAATGTAGCTAATATTAACCAGCAAATTATATTAAGTTACATGATTATTACCTTTAGAACGCTACTGTCGTAATTACCAAAAAAACATTATACACATATTGTATTTCAAATTTCACAATACACTTTTCAATTGTATTCAATGACATTTCATTATATTAATTCTTACCATGTCGATGTACGGAACTGTAGTCCGTAATCAAAGCTGCAAAGTCCTTGCTGCACTTTAGCTGGTACCTTGCAAACCTCCTCATACGAGCAGCACGATTACGTTGAAAATTTTCGCGCCACTAAGGCGACAAATCTGTTTAACAACAGGCTGTGAGAGGGCTGTGGACCACCGTGTACCAAACGACACAAAATTATCCACAAATAAAACAGAGCGATGGACTCCGTTGTGTTCAGAGAGCGCCGCTCTTCCTGTTTATCCCGAAACCGTCGCACCATAATGACGTAAGCGTGCTCCGCACGAATGCTGAAAGCCTATGTGAGTGCAGGCCAGAGGAGTGGGGAGGGGGGACAATCGTCCTCTGGCCCGGTTCATGGCAACCGTGCCTAGTGTGAGTACGCCCTAAGTATATACCTGCACATGCTTTAATCTGGAGACCATTGTTCAAACTGAGGTGTTTGAGCTCCATATAATGTGTGCTTTAATTTTAACCTGTCTCTTAGGCTGCAGCAGAGGAACTCAGGAGAGTTCTGAAAGATCACAGCTGCGCACTAAAGACATGAGGCACCGGCTCAAGGGTGGTTACACACGAGCTGTAGAGGCAGCCACTGGACGCTCACTGTCCTCCGCTGAGACAGGGCGTGGGAATAACGGGACGTCAGTACTACAGTAAATATTTACAGTGCACAGTGTATTAATAGGAATAATTAAAAGAGGGTAAAAGGAATTCTCATTCCTTTAGCGGCGTCAGGATGTGAGGCAAAATAACTAAAACTGGAGATGCTTCGACTTCACTAGAGGTGATTGTTGGACAGAAACCCACTCAAAAGAAATGGATCATATGAATAAATGGCATAAAAGAACTCATGGAGCTTTACAGTGGCCAGTAACGGGCAGCTTTGACCCAATGTTATGGAATGAAGTACAGAAGAATGTGGGCGCAGTGGCTCACTGGTAGAGCGGTTGTCTTTCAACCGGAAGGTAGGCGGTTCGATTCCCGCTCTCCCCACAGTTCGTACTGTCATTGTGTCCTTGGGCAAGACACTTAACCCCCCTTGCAGTGGTGTTCCAGCTGTAACACTGGTGAATGGAAGCTTCATGTAAGTCACTTTGGATAAAAGCGTCTGCTAAAATGACTAAATGAAGAATAAAACATTACAAGACTAAGGATCAAATAAGAGAGAGGAAAAACGTACAAAAGAACGTGAAATATTGGGATGGTCAAGATCCCAAACAGACCTTGTACAGCCCAAGTCTAAGAGCTTATGAAACGAAAATTAAAAGGTGAGAGAAGATGGCTAAAGAAAGTAGGGATGCACCGAAATGAAATTCTTGGCCGAAGCCGAATAATAATGAAATGCTTGGCCGAAGGCCGAATACCGAACGCGGTGTTTCACATTTTTTCCATTTATTTTGCCAATTTTTTCACCATTACAATATTTAAATAGTAAAAATTTGCTTTTTACTATTATGTGTTGCTTTTCAGATAAAAAAAATCAAATAACAAAAATACAATTTCAAAATATTTATTTAACTAACAATGAGCAATACATTTGTTATGGTATTTATTAATCTTCCTTAATGTAAGATAATAAAAAAATATTTAGTTCATGTTAGTATGAGTGCATTAACAATTTTAACAAATAGGCCTACCACTTTTGATACTTTTAAATTAAAAAATTACAAATGTGATACTTAATTTTAATACTGTATTAGTAAATGTTAACAAAGATTAAGATTAATAAATGCTGTTAATAAGGGGTTTTCATTGTTAGTTAATGTAAAAAATAGAAACTACTTATAAAGTGTTACCATAATCCAAAATATAAATAAAACCTTAAATTAATCTCCCATACAAGTAGCCTACATGCATGCATCTGCGCCAGGTCGGGAAAGCGGCCTTGATTGGTCTTACAAAATTCGAGAGGGTTATTGCTCCTGGGGATGGGGACTTCTGAGAGATAGATACCCATCTAACTGTTGAGCTGTCGAGCTTGTCCTCTGTCTTGCAAATGTTGGAGGATCTCATCAAACATGTCAGACAGCGAGACTGTGCGCGGCTCATCTCTAGTACAAGCCCGTTTACTCTCTGCGCTGTTTTCATCTCCTGTGCTGTGCACCACCTGACCGTCTCCATTACCTAGCGGCTTTCCCAAATCCAACTCGGCCTGGATTATTTCTCGTGTGCGCATCTTTTTCCCCACATCCAAGTAATGATCTTTATATCGTTGATCAAGCACAGTCGCGATGCTGTACAGGAGTTCTGAGTCCGCCTGACTAAATCGTGTGCTGACAGCTTCTAAGAGCGCACTTTTAGTTTCACTTTCACTCTGTGGTCTGTTTCACTTGAAGTACGTTTTTGCAGATGCACCCCGTCTGGACAATTCAGCAGAACAATGTCTGCAAACGGCCGTTTTTGCCTCTTTCTCTGACACTTTAAGTGCTTCCACACTGCTGACATGTTTGCTGCATAAAGCCCGCGCCTCTCACTCTACGCGGGTTGATTGATTGCGTCATTAAAAACGCCATTGTTCGGCAAAATTTATTCGGCCTTTTTACTTATTCGGCCGAACACCGAAAGTGCTTTTTTTGGCTATTTACGGCCGAATAATTTTGGTGGCCGAACATTCGGTGCATCCCTAAAAGAAAGCAAGGCCTTCTGAATAACAGACAACAGAACTCATTCAGGATCAAAGTAGATGAACTTGACATTACTTGCAGATCATGTACTTCATGTGGAACTTAACAGAAAGAAAAAGCAAGAGGAAGAAACTAATGAGACTTTGGCGAAAAAGGTAACACTGCTGCGATTGAACAATAAACACAAATAGGGGTTAGCTGCAGTACCCCGCATATGAATAACCTTTATTTATGTTCCAGTCTCCTACAGCAGAGTCAATGCCACCGTAACAGGTTTATTAAAACAGATCACAGTGGATCCCGTACAGAGAAATGCCCTCCGCACAGAGATTGGAAGGCAGTTTTGGAGTGTGAGGCAGGCCAAAAGCAGCACCTAGAGAGTACTGGCTTTAATATGTCATTATGTCAATGCGTCCGCCCAACCCCCATTAAAACTTTGTCTGATACCAGAAGGGTGCTGGATGTGTGAGCAGTGGGGCCGCATCCAGAGAGAATGCCGTGTTAACATAACAGCAGAGGAGAAATGACAATTCAATCTGTGCTATACTGGCTGAGATGGCCACAGGAAGTGCCAAAGACGCCGGTAAACTCACAATAATGTACAACAAAAAACAAGATAATATGGACTATGAGTGTTGGAAGGAGCAAGTGAATGGCAAAGAGTTTCCTATTACAACTCCTCTAAAGGATTATTAGGAACACCATACCAATACTGTGTTTGACCCCTTTCGCCTTCAGAACTGCCTTAATTCTATGTGGCATTGATTCAACAAGGTGCTGAAAGCATTCTTTAGAAATGTTGGCCCATATTGATAGGATAGAATCTTGCAGTTGATGGAGATTTGTGGGATGCACATCCAGGACACGAAGCTCCCGTTCCACCACATCTCAAAGATGCTCTATTGGGTTGAGATCTGGTGACTGTGGGGGCCATTTTAGTTCAGTGAACTCATTGTTGTGTTCAAGAAACCAATTTGAAATGATTCGAGCTTTGTGACATGGTGCATTATCCTGCTGGAAGTAGCCATCAGAGGATGGGTACATGGTGGTCATAAAGGGATGGATATGGTCAGAAACAATGCTCAGGTAGGCCGTGGCACTTGGCACTAAGGGGCCTAAAGTGTGCCAAGAAAACATCCCCCACACCATTACACCACCACCACCAGCCTGCACAGTGGTAACAAGGCATGATGGATCCATGTTCTCATTCTGTTTACCCCAAATTCTGACTCTACCATCTGAATGTCTCAACAGAAATCAAGACTCATCAGACCAGGCAACATTTTTCCAGTCTTCAACTGTCCAATTTTGGTGAGCTCGTGCAAATTGTAGCCTCTTTTTCCTATTTGTAGTGGAGATGAGTGGTACCTGGTGGGGTCTTCTGCTGTTGTAGCCCATCCGCCTCAAGGTTGTGCGTGTTATGGTTTGACAAAGGCTTTGCTGCATACCTCGGTTGTGACGAGTGTTTATTTCAGTCAAAGTTGCTCTTCTATCACATTACACAACACCTGATATGCATTAAATCCAATAATGATTCAAGTTTATACAGCTTGGAGAAAATATGGATAAAATGATGATATGGTCAAAATAACCACTTGCCTAATAATTGTGCACACAGTGTATAGCTGACTTGCTGACTTGTATAGCTAACGCTAAGGCTAACCTATCAGCACGAGCCAACCAGGATCGATAGGTCTCCTTCATCTTGACGGCTTCCATTACTTCCAATGTCCAACAACGGGTTTGGGAGTTGCTGCCATGACAGGCTTTACGGCACAGCTCCGAGTGGCCGCATCGACAATGGAGGTGGAGAACATGGTCCACTCAGCTCAATGTCTCCAGACTCTTAGGGATCTGGTCAAAGTTCTGCCGGAGGTTGGAATTGAAAATCTCAGGTGACTCGGCCAAACGTTCCCAACAGACCCTCACAGTACGTTTGGGTCTGCTAAGTCTGTCCAGCTTTTTACCCTACCATTGGATCCGACTCACCACCAGGTGGTGATCGGTTGACAGGTCAGATGAAACAACTACAAAGTCAATCATTAACCTCCAGCCTAGGGTGTCCTGATGCCATGTGCACTGATGGACACCCTTATGCGTGAACATGGTGTTCGTTATGGACAAACTGTTGCTAGCACAGAAGTCCAATAACAGAACACCGCTCGGGTTCAGATCCGGGGGGCTGTTCCTCCCAATCACTCCCCTCTAGGTGTCACTGTTGCTGCGCACGCTCGTTGAAGTCCCTAAGTAGAATGACGGAGTCCCCAGAAGGAGCATTTTCTAGCACCCCTCCCAGAGACTCCAAGAAGGCCAGGTTCTCTGCACTGCCATTTGGCCCGTAAGCACAAACAACAGTGAGAGACCCAAAGGCGCAGGGAAGCCTGACTATCTTTAGTTGGTATCTCTTAACCTCCTGCACAAGCTCAGGCTTCTTTACCGCCAGTGAGGGGACATTCCATGTCCCTTACGTCAGATTCTGTGTCTGGGGATTAGGTCAGCGAGGCCCCTGCCTTCGACTGCCACCCAATCCACTTTGCACAGGCCCCTTAAGATTCCTCCCGCAGGTGGTGGACCCACGGGAGGTTGGCCCCACATCACTCCTTTGGGCTGCCGCGCACCTCAAATCCACGAATTACATTTCTTGTCTACCGTAATCACACACATACTATATTATTGTACCGGTTTGGTGGTCTTCCTGCATTTCTGCCTTCCTAAGTTGACTTTCTGCGCACATGTTTCCAGAAAACTATTGAAAAAAATCCTTGATTTTGTACATACATTTTATATGAAAATAAAAAAAAAAAAAAGGCAAAAGTTGAAAAAAGGAGGTGTGCATGGTACTACTGGGCTAGTACTATAAAAATAAAGTGGGTTGAAGTGATTAGGTCACATGACCTGGAAGCTATTGAAAAAAATACTTCTTTATATAAAAAGTATGTACATATTATAATAATATAGATTTTTTTTTAAAAAGGGGTGTGTGTGTGTGCATGATACTACTGGTAGTACTATTGTGGGAAAATGGACATTTTGTTTATTAATTTGAAGACCCCCACTGGAAAAGCAGTGTACTATAAGTATTATAACGTTTTATTGAAACTGTAATCTAATCGGCGCAGTACATGTTATAATGCGTGTTGTATTATACTGATGCCACCAGGTGGCGTCTGCTTATTTTGAGTAGTAGTTGTGACTCATGAGAAAGTGAGCAAGCAGTTCCATGAGTCTGAATGTGAACATGACTGAAAACACGCAGTTGTTTGTCTATGTCTCCAGACAATAAAGTAAGGCCACTGAAATCTACCAAAAGTTTCCTCCTCTTCTTCTACAAGTGCAACACTATGAATATACAGTGGATTGAAGTGACTAGGTCACATGACCTGAAAGCTATAAAAAGCTATATTTTTCTTTTTTTTTTTTTACATACAAAATAAAAAAAAAAGATAAAAATGGGGGAAAAAAGAGGTGTGCATGGTTCTACTAGACTAGATCTATTTGTTTAAAGTGGTTTGGAGAAAATATATTTGTTTAGCTATTTATTTATTTAATTAATTAATTTATTTACTTAATTCCCCGTGATCGTCATTTATTCCCCAAGTGCCAATGCTCCGAGCTACCCGCAACCATGACACAGTAGTCGGACACAGACAACTGAACCTTCCTGGAGAAAGTGTGGAGCCGAACATCCAAAACATTATACTTCCTTACCGTTTGAGTAAAAGATGTTCATTCGCCTTAGGCGTTGGAGCACTCTTTCTGCCCAGGCAAAGTTCGCCATTTCCAACCCGACAATGCAACGAATACTTTTACATCTAAAACAGGCACGCTGACCAAAATTATACTGCTTTACAAAGCAGTATAAGAGAAATGACAACGAATGCGTAGGCTACTTCTTGTCTTCTTCTCCTTCTTGATGTTTAATGGCGGTTGACATTAGCAACCAGCTTAATGAGGTGCATTACCGCCCTCTACGGCTCCGGAGCGTGGCTCAGAGAATAAATCCTATTTATTAAACCGGTTTGAATAATGTACAGGCCCGAGGTGGAACTTTACATGCTTTTGTATGAAATATTCATAGTTAAGGTCAGTGGCCCCTTTCTGAGGTCAGGGCTTAGGTCTACAAGATTTACAAAAAGATTTGTAATTAGTACGGCTGCGCTAGCACAGTCTGATCCAGGTTGATTCATCACTAGAACAATAGAAAGGAGCATACTACACTGCAAAAAGAAGTACAACCCCTGCTCATGCTTTAATCTGGAGACCATCATTCAAAACAAAGTTTATATTATATTTTATGTTACCGTAGGGAAACAGCAAAAAACTTTTGTATGTGGCCAAATCAAATGTTTGGAACATCCTTAAAAAGAAAGAACGCACCGGTGAGCTCAGCAACACCAAATACAAACAGATACAAACTGTTGTAATTCCTACACCGTTCATCTGAGTTGGATGCAAATACCTTCAAACTAAAGCTAAAAGTCATTTTGTTTCATTTCAAATCCATTGTGGTGGTGTATAGAGCCAAAAATATTAGAGTTCTGTCGATGTCCCAATATTTATGGACCTGACTGTAGGTGTTTCCATAATTCTATATATTCTACATTTTCTATTCAGTTTATTTATTTATTTTATAGAAACGTGAAAAATGAAAACGTGTTTTATTTCCACATGTTTATCTGGTTACTTTGGGTGGCTTAAGTTAATTCTTAATTTCCTAGTAATGGCCAATTTAATATTTAAGTAGCTGTTTACCTTTGTTAAAGTTAGGTTTGTGACTAGTTATTTTGGGAAGTAAGTTAATTTGAGTAATCTATGATTCTTCTAAAATTGTCAACCTTTTCTTCAATCTTCTGTTGTTTCATTATTTTTACTACCTTGTTTTTGAGTGTTCCAAATGCTATTTTTATGTTTCCAAAACTTTTAACTCTTTATACTAACTTTTAATACTCTTTAAGTATATTGTTACTGTTCCTCTTTTATTTTGTCAGTCAGTTCTTTTAGGTGATGGGCGCGGTGGTCCTGTTTTAACAGTTTATTTTCCTTTAGGTGTTAGGATTGGTTGGGCAGGGACAGGGGAGACAAGACGAGTACGACGGTCCAATGGCGGGCTGGCTCGGCTTGTTTCCCTCTTTTTGTTTATTTTGGCCGACCCATCACCGCCTTTTTGTTCTCCTTCAATTCTTACTTTAAATAGACAGTTGGAGCTTTAGTTGTGTATGACGTTTTATTAAAAAAATGTTGATTTGTGTTGCCTTACACTTTGTTTTGTTTATATTTATGTTAAGGTCCCTTCAATTTAGCGGGGATCGTTACATTAGAACTAATTTCTGGAAGTGGAAAACTCATGACACATAAAAATTTTAATGAAAGACATCAAAAAAAAAAAAAAGAGTAAAAGGTGCCATCTAAACATGGGGATATTATTTATTTAAAATGCCTATACTATGAATATAAATTATACATGTTGGTCATCCTATAACCGGAAGGTAGGCGGTTCGATTCCTGCTCTCCCCACAGTTCATACTGTTGTTGTGTCCTTGGGCAAGACACTTAACCCCCCTTGCCTCCAGTGGTGTTCCAGCTGTAACACTGGTGAATGGAACCTTAATGTAAGTGGCTTTGGATAAATAACTAAATGTAGGTCTAAATTTACAAAAATTTAATATTTGAATAATTTTATCACAGCCACAATCAGCATTTGATTCTACACACTTTTAAATAAAACATATCAAAATATTAAAAAGAAATGTGATTTTTCCAAAGTTGCAGAGGCCAAAAATGCCCGTAGTGCCTGAAGAATCACCAAATTATCACACCTATGTGGAGAATATTTTAATAGGTTCTCATTGCACATGAGAGTTTCGAAATGAAGACATTATTGTGGATGTAGCAAAGATGTGACTAAAACTGTCGGAGTACATTCAGTCAGTGAGAGGCTGGGGCTCTCCCTCTTCTTCTGCGGCCTGCTCTGGACCCTCCTCAGCGGAGCCCTCCTCCTGCAACTGTTCTGGAGCCGGGGCGTCCTCACTGAGGCTCTGAGTGACAGTGCTGGTCTGTGGAGAGGTCAGGCCCTGCAGAGCTGCTGGCAGAGTGAGCAGCTGGAATTGTGGGCCCACAACTTTAACAAAGCCCCCAGCAGACCCTTCTTGTCCCAGGGCCGCTGACAACACCGTCAGGTTTGAGCTGTCGGGTCCCAGGTCAGAGCCAGTTAGTGGGGAGGTCAGCAGAGTGTAGCCCCCCAGGTTGGAGCCGGCCTGGGCCCCTGCCATAGTCAGCACTTTGCCAAGAGGCAGTCCGCTCAGCTGGCTCAGAGGCAGGCTTATCTGAGCTGTGGATCCTCCTACCGTGGCTGGACCGGAGACGGCTCGGGTCAGACGGGGGCGTTTGGCAGCCGGAGGAGAGGGCACCGGGGTTAGGGTCATCAGGACGTTGTTGAGGTGCTGGGACTTGCTCTTTAACTCCTTGGCCCGCTTACGGTGCTCGTCACACTGCTGCTCTAGAGCTGAGGAGAGGAAGAGTGTGGAATGTAGACACTTTATGAAAGGTTTTTGGTGATACACGAAACCTATAAAGATTAACCCTTTAAGCCCGAGATTGTCAGTAATGTCAAAGCAGCACAACAAATTGAACAGCTGAGACTCAGATACAAGCACATATACGCCATTTACATTTTTCTCAAAACACAGACCGAACACTAAGCAAACAAATCAGGAAGTGCCAAAATATGCCAAATTCTGCCCTATTCTTTATAATGGACCTGACCATTCCATAAAACAATTAATAGTTTTGGTTTGTTTCACATTAGAAGAACTATATTTGGTGCAGGTAATGTTGACATGTGTGGATGTAATTTAAAATAGTGTTTGAGCTGCAACAGCCTTCATCTAAAGGGATATTCATCCAAATATATATTTCTTTTTTTTTTTAGGCGGAAATGTTTTTAGGGTTATTTTGCTGTTTTCCATCTTGATTTACTCTGAAACTAACATGCACATTGAACAAATTTCCCTTTTGGGAAATCTCACAAGTGCCCCCTTCATTAAGACACCAGAATTATTGAAATACAATTTGTAGTTGCAGAGATACAGTCAATTTTCTTTGGACAATGTTTCTGTGAGTCAATGTTCTTTTCGAGTAGACACACCAATGAAATAAACAAGACCAGCTGAAATAAGCAGGCTTTTAGCAATGCAAATTTGGCAGAGAGAAAATGGAAAAAGAAAATCTTGTGGTGTCTTAAAAATTAGTGCTTACTGTAAAAGCTTCACAGGATGATTTATCAAGTTTGATTTCTACCAATTGCCACAACCCAAAACAAGTCATTCTGTCATCAACCCAGGTTTCTCACCCATTTTATTAATACAATTGCCCAGCCCTCAGATCACTGTCCTTCAATTCCCTGTCTCAAAAGTTTAATAGTCAGATTGCTCTTAAAAACCCATGTTCAAACTTCTAGATTTAAACAATTTCACAACGCTCTATTCTCAAACTAGTTCTATTCACTATATACGTGCGTCCGATTGGTAAGATTTTCAAAACCACATAATTAATATTCCCTCGTTACACAGAGGATACACAACTACAGTCAGGTCCATAAATATTGGGACATTGAGACAATTCTAATTCCAATTCTTTAATTTGAGGGTATTTACATCCAAATCAGGTGAACGGTGTAGGAATTACAACAGTTTGTATATGTGCCTCACACTTTTTAAGGGACCAAAGGTAACGGGACAATTGGCTGCTCAGTTGTTCTATGGCCAGGTGTGTGTTATTCCATTCCCATTATTCCATTTACAAGGAGCATATAAAAGGTTCAGAGTTCATTTCAAGTGTGCTATTTGCATTTGGAAACTGTTGCTGTCAACTCTCAATATGAGATCCAAAGAGCTGTCACTATCAGTGAAGCAAGCCATCATTAGGCTGAAAAAACAAAACAAACCCATCAGAGAGATAGCAACAAAGTTAGGTGTGGCCAGATCAACTGTTTGGAAAATCCTTAAAAAGAAAGAACGCACCGATGAGCTCAGCAACACCAAAAGACCACGGAAGACCACGGAAAACAACTGGGGTAGATGACCGAAGAATTCTTTCCCTGGTGAAGAAAACACCCTTCACAACAGTTGTCCAGATCAAGAACACGCTCCAGGAGGTAGGTGTATGTGTGTCAAAGTCAACAATCGAGAGAAGACTTCACCAGAGTGAATACAGAGGGTTCACCACAAGATGTAAACCATTGGTGAGCCTCAAAAACAGGAAGGCCAGATTAGAGTTTGTCAAACAACATCTAAAAAAAGTCTTCACAGTTCCAGAACAACATCTTATGGACCAATGAGACCAGGATCAACTTGTACCAGAGTGATGGGAAAAGAAGAGTCTGGAGAAGGAAAGGAACTGCTCATGATCCAAAGCATAGCACCTCATCAGTGAAGCATGTGGTGGTAGTGTCATGGCGTGGACATGTATGGCTGCCAATGGAACTGGTTCTATTGTATTTATTGATGACGTGACTGCTGACAAAAGAAGCAGGATGAATTCTGAAGTGTTTCAGGCAATATTATCTGCTCATATTCAGCCAAAAGCTTCAGAACTCATTGGACAGCGCTTCACAGTGCAGATGGACAATGACCAGAAGCAAACTGTGAAAGAGTTTTTTAAGGGATAGAAGTGGAATGTTATGCAATGGCCAAGTCAATCACCTGACCTGACTCCGATTGAACATGCATTTCACTGAAGACGAGACTGAAGGGAAAATGCCCCAAGAACAAGCAGGAACTGAAGACAGTTGCAGTAGAGGCCTGGCAGAGCATCACCAGGGATGAAACCCAGCGTCTGGTGATGTCTATGTGTTCCAGACTTCAGGCTCTAATTGACTGCAAAGGATTTGCAACCAAGTATTAAAAAGTGAAATGTTTGTTAATCTGTCCCATTACTTTTGGTCCCTTTTAAAAAGTACAAACTGTTGTAATTCCTACACTGTTCACCTGATTTGGATGTAAATACCCTCAAATTAAAGCTAAAAGTCTGCGGTTAAAGCACATCTTGTTCGTTTCATTTCAAATTCATTGTGGTGGTGTATAAAGCCAAAAATATTAGAATTGTGTCGATCTCCCAACATTAATGGACCTGACTGAATATATACTCATACTTTCAGTGCTCCAGTTGTTCTTTCCCTGTGTTTTTAAATATCTTAATGGCATTAAGAGCTGAATGTTTTAAAATGATCTTAACCTCAATGATTCAAAATCTGAGATTTTGTTATTTGACCCCCAAATGAAAGAACAGAGCTTAAAAAGCACCATGGATTTCTACCCTTGCTAGTGAAGCAAGCCTCCTCTGTTTTATTCATTCATTTGCTACCGATTAGTCCTGTTAGGAGTCGTGGGTGGCTGGAGCCTATCCCAGCAATTTTGGGCCTCCAGGTACACCCTGGACAATGGACAGTTAGTTACAGAGCTGACATTTAGAGACAGACAGTGACAGACAATCATTCACTCTCACATTCATTCACTAGGGACACTTTAGATTTGCCGATTAAACTGTACATGCATGTGTTTGGGCGGTGGGAGGAAGTCGGAGTACCCGGAGAGAACCCCCGGTAATACGTGGAGGACATGCAGAGGATGTTTGAGTCAGCTGGGGTTTGAACTCACAACCTTCTTGCTTTGAGGCAGGATTGCTAACGCTGCCCTCCTATATTTGTGACCCTCCTGATTGTGCTCAATAAAGAAGATCAGGCTTTTGCAGTTAGAGACCCAGAACTCTGCAAAAACCTGTTCTTCATTTCTTTGTTTTTATAATAATTTTATTATTGTTTCACTCAATTTGTTTTTATTCTCTTTTATTGTCTGTTATCCTGTAACTGGTGAATGGAAGCTCCATGTAATTCGCTTTGGATAAAAGCGTCTGCTAAATGACTAAATGTAAATGTAAATAAAAAGTGCTATACAAATAAAAGTATTCGTAGGAGCATAATTAATATTTAATAAGCCCTTCGTGTTACGTCATTGGTCTCAGCAGATTTTTATTGCAAAATAGTTTTCTAGGAGGTTAAGGGCATGCATACTGGTGATGCAACAGGACAACAACCCAAAACACCAGAGCAAGTCCACAACAGAATGGCTTCAGAAAACCAGTTATTAATTCTAAGGGCTCACTGACGTTTTCCATTTCAACATTTGGAATGTTGAATGAGTGTGTTCAATAAAAGACATTAAAGATCAAAGTTATTTGGCATAATTATTTTTAGACACATTATGTTTGTCAATACACTTGACTTAGATGAAGATCAGATCACATTTTAAGACAAATTTTTCAGAAAACCATGAAATTCCAGAAGGTTCACATATTTTTTCTTGCCACTGTAAATGAATGCCAATGACCATTTACTCAGCGTTTTATCTCATTGTCCCAATAATTGTCCCACAAACCCCTTTGTGGTTTGTGGAAATTAGTTTTGTCAAAGCCTGTGTTCATGTGGGCACTGACCTGCGAGGCTGCGAGTGTACTGCTCTCTGTAGCGGTCCATCTGGCTCTTATGGCTTGCCAGAACCTTCTTCACCAGGTCCAACATTCCAAAGTTCTGTACTATATTATTAAGTAGCACAGCATCTGTAAACCAAACACAATATTATACAAATACATAATATTTATGTGTTGGTAAAGTTTAGCATTGAATTGTATCAGAGTGTCAGTCTGTAGAGCCTGTTGAGGCAACTGTTGTTGTCACATGGGGCCATAGTCACAAAATTGTATTTTGTACTAAGAAAATGACCAACCAAGTGACCTAGAATGTGCTAGTGGCAAACTGATATTCTTTTGATAAGCACTGGTCAACAATCACACAAGTAAAGCTGTTTAGCTGGTTCTGACCTTTGACCTGCAGTGGTGGGTCAATCACTCTCTCCTCCAGTCCCTTTAAGACATCCTGCAGCTCCTTCTCAAAGTCCTGGACCACCTCATCCAGCAGCCCAGCCGCCTTCACTCCCCGCCAGAAAGCCACCGAGTCCTCTGCAACAGAAAAGCGTCAGTCACTGTCTCTGCAGCAGCATCAGCATGCTGTTAATGTGTGCAGGCCTTACCCCCGATGGCTGTGACCCACTCGGACGTCTCCTCTGCTGGCTCAGAGAACGACACCGCTACACCGTTTACTGAACAACACACAAACATACACTCATTTGTATCAAAGCAGTAGTACTTCACTCTTCTTCTATATTAGGGCCACTAGTAATAGAGATTTGTTTACATCAGCCTGCCCAGGGACTGCAGGTGTAAATTAGCACACGTGCTATAACCTGGTAAAATGCATCTCTCCTTATCAAGGTTAATGTATATTTTACACTGTCCCTGTTTAAATAAATAAAAGAAATAAAATAAAGAAATAAATTTACACCCCACCCAGCCTCCTCTTAGACATTATGAAAAATTTCCATAATGACAATGTGACTTTTAATGGTGTGATGTAATGCTCTTTGCTTTGGCATAAAGAGGTTTGTAATGCATTACACTCATGGATTATTTAAAAACAAATGGCTCGTTGGAGAAGTGGTGAGTACCCCCACCTGTCCTGCAGGAGCTTTAAATCTGAGTCTCTTGTTCTTTATTAAGTGTCCCTTCTTGCCTAAAATATTATTATCATTATAGAGTAAACAGTTTATAGTTGAAAAACTGCTGTATATTTACAGCTTACTCTGATTAAAGTCAGACACAGCTCTGAGCAGCTCCTGAGTCTGACAGAGACACAGTAACACATGGGCAGAGAGGGTAGTATCTGAACTGCTCCAGGGTCGGCTTTTCAAATGCACCCTTCAGTAAAAAAACACCCCTCATCTCAGAGCCCGAGCTGAACAAGCTCCTGTATCAGTTTATTTCAGCTCCTGCTGTTAAAGTCAGATCATTATTATCAATATAAATGCTTTTTAAAAAATAATAATAATCTATTATAACTTGGTAGAGCGGCCGTCCTTCAACCGGAAGGTAGTAGGTTCGATTCCCGCTCTCCCCACAGTTCATACTGTCGTTGTGTCCTTGGGCAAGACACTTAACCCACCTTGCCCCGTATGAATGTGTAAGAATGATTAGTGAATGTACTTGGTGATGGTCGGAAGAGTCCGTAGGCGCGGAATGGCTGCCACGTCTCTGTCAGTCTGCCCCAGGGCAGCTGTGGTTACAGATGTAGCTTACTACCACCAGTGTGTGACTGTGGAGTGAATGAATAATTGATATGTAAAGCGTCTTTGCGTCCCCGGAAAAGCGCTATAAAAAATTGATGTAATAATAAATAATAATAATAAACTTGAGCACATTATTATCTTGGTCTGACAAACCTTTCCAGTTCTGTTAAAAATGAAACTGTGTTTTTTCAAATATATCATTATATACACTTCATATTTGTTTGAATATCTGCCCTTCATTTGCAAGTCTTTAAGGCTTCAGTATTTGAGGGAGGCACATTTTTTTTACTAAAATAAAGTCTTATTACACACCACAGATAACATGTAAAGATATTCAAATAGTAGATTTATAATGCTTTACATGATATTTTAGATCCTACAGTGAAAAACCCAAAAGCCTACAGCAAATGTGCAGCATTTAGAAATTAAATTAAGAAGCATACATACATTAGTCACACATCATGTGTAGTCTCGAAGTCTGCTTACTTACTGCAGAAACATGCATTTCTCTGTTTTATTGGCTAAACATTAATGACTGTATTGTTTTTGTCCGGGTCTCTGTGTGGCATGAGAAAGGGCGGGACGTCCTGTAAACCACCGTGGAGCAGTTACATGAAGATTAAACCTGTGTTAAACCTGTGAATGTGAATGTGAATAAGAAGAACCTGGACCAGCTTCACCTGCAGCTCCCTAAAAATAAAGATCATGTCTGCCACACCTCAGGATCTGTGTTTTATACTTTATCTTCAGAACTAGACACTTAATAGAAACAGCCACACTATATCAGCTACAACAAGTAGTAACCAGAGCCACCCATTAACAAGACTATGTTGATTAACTGATGCCACTAATTTACCACTTTTCACAGGACAAGCTCATAAATTTAAGAGGACTCTGCTTACACACTTTATGACACAAAGACAATCTTGGTATGCCTTCGAAGTGGGAGAAAGATAACAGACCCTCAACGGACTAAAAGACCTTTTTGCACAAACAAATCGCCTAATCCAAGCTGCTCCCCCCAACAAGAGAAAGTTATAAAAATGCCCTACTAGCTTTGTTCTCTCTTGTCTCTCTCTTGTCTTGTCTCTCTGGTCTTTGCCAAAGCTCTTTTTTCTTTCTATTTTTGAATGTGCTGACTCCACTGCTCCAGTAGGCTAAGCTACAAGTCTGTTGATTCGGCCGTTTAATTTGAGTCTACGCTTTCCAGCACAGCAAACTTCTTTTCAGATCCTCCCAGTAGTCTGAAGTTGTTTGATAACAACAAAGTTTAGATTTTTGCTTTGACTGAGCCAAACGTCAATGCCAGACTTTGAAAGTGTCCTGACAGTCCACTAGACGCAGTTCTTCCTCTCCAAGCCAGTGAAGGCCAATCTCTGACGAGACCGCAAAGGTTTGCAGGGACCTGCAAGTGCCTTTGGTGGAAACCTACAGAGCTGCTCTTTGAATCATAAGGAAATCGAACAGATTCAGGCCACGGATCTGGTTATTACGTAGTACCCTACAATAATGACTCTGCACTTATAAACTAGACATTGACTACATAATTTAACATGAATCCGATTTTATAAAAACTTAGTCTCACTTAACTGCTGATGGTAGTATCAATCAGGACTTGAACACATTTAATGTGTTTTTTCCCAAATCTATCCATCTATTTCTGATGTTTGTACCCTTTATTAACAAAACCTAACTTATACTCAAAATATATACTTTTCTGTCACAGGTTTTAACTGCTTTAGTAATAGCCTTTACAGTCCAGTAGCATAGCTCTTAAGATGTTAATAAAGAGGCAAAAATATACAATTTGAAATTTATGCTTCTTGGCCGGTCTGTCAATGAAGGGCACATAATACTAAAGCAAATAATCCTGGTGTTTTTTGTGCAAAAAAGAAAAAATGAGCAGAAAAAAAGGACACAGCTAACAACTAGCACTCAGTGCTAGCAGACGTTAACATTCCTGGGCTAGCAGCCACCCGGGCTCAAAATGGCACCCACATGCCGATCAAAGTCGCCAATCTCTTAATAATTCTAATGTTAAGCTGAGGGCAAACCAAAGAAATTTATTGTCTTGTTGTAAGAACAATATCGGTGAATAGGGGTATAATAATTATGAAGAAAATCAACAGTTAATTTGCATTTAAGGCAGGTTTAACATAACCTATTCTTACTTTTTAAGCCCTCAATGCTGGATTCAGCTGAGTGGAGTAGAATTTATGGTTCCATTATTAAATTATTTAATATTATATTAATTTAACTAGGTGTCATTGTGGGTGGATTTGAAAGAAACAAAGGCTGGATTTTCAAAACGGTCTTAATTTGACTAATATAGCCTATGACACAAAAAGTGCTTATAGAAAAACTTGACACCTAACATTTGAAGTATTGATGCATGTAAACATGAACATACAATACTCAACTATTCCTGTGTGTTATAATAATTTTTATTTTCATATTTGGTTATATTGTTTATATTTACTGGGTGCTTATAGTTCTCTTCAGGTCATGTCAAATCTGTTTATGCCATGTCCTTCATGCCAGTAGTGATATAAAACCTAATGTTTTGTATACTTCCCAAAGCAAACCTCACTCTGTGGCCTTGATACATGTTTGTGTGCTTTTGCTTCATTCTTGCAAGAATTAAACCTGGCCATTGCTTTTTAAATTATACTCTGTCTACGTGTCTCTCTGGATAACATAAAGATATAGAATTCTTATAACATTTGGTGCCCTGACCCGGATTATCAATATCTGTTGTTTCTCATTCAAAGAGTTGAGCTGAGCTGACGTGCACGGAAGAAATGCACAAAAAAGCATTTCTTGTAAGTTCCAAGCTGCGCTGTTAAAGCAGTACAGGCCAGACCTCCACTCTGTGTGCATGAAACACGGTGACGATATCTGGACTGAAAAAAGAGCAGAGAGACGGAGAAGACAGAACAGAGACGTCTGGCTGCGGAACAGACTATTGGCATTACAATTCAGGTAAACAGGCAACCCCTCGGCAAACACCTAAGGAGGTGTTTCGGTCATGTACCACTGGGAGGAGACCCCGGGGTAGACCTAGGACACGCTGGAGGGACTATGTCTCTCAGCTGACCTGGGAACGCATCGGTATCCATTAGGCATCTCTGCTTAGACTGCTGCCCCCGCAACCTGGCCCCGGATAAGCGGTAGAAGATGGATGGAATTCATAATGACAACAGAAACTACACAAATAACCCTGATAAAAAGTTTACATACCCTGGTGATTTTGGCCTGATTACATGCACACAAATTGACACAAACAGGTTTGATTACTAAAGGTAACCATCCTCACTTGGGATCTGTTAGTAATTACTGTGTGTGTATAAAAGGTCAGTGAATTTCTGGGCTCCTGACAGACACTTGCATCTCTCATCCAGTGCTGCACTGTCGTTTCTAAGTAATGGGAAAAGCAAAATAATTATCAAAGAATCTGCAGGAAAAGGTAATTGAACAGTATAAAACAGGAAATGAATTAAAAAAAGAAGTTTGATCAGCCGTGGAAAATGAGGGATTCTGTTGAAACCAAACCATGTTCAGGTAGAACAATAAAAATCTTAGCCACAACTGCCAGGAAAATTGTTCGAGATGCCAAGAAAAACCCACAAATAAAGTGGTGTGGCTGTTTCAAGACGCACAATAAGGAGGCACTAGAAGAATAATGAGCTACATGGTCAAGAAAGCCATTACTAAGCAAATACCACAAAGCATCCCGCTTACAATATGCCAAACAGCACATAGACAAGCTGCAAAATGTCTGTAACAAAGTTATTTGGAGTGATGTGACCAAAATTGAAGTGTTTGGCCACAACCATAAACGTTACATTTGGAGAGGAGTCAACAAGGCCAATGATGAAAGGTACACCATTTCTACTGTGAAATGTTGATGTTGTGGGGATGTGTGAGCTACAAAGGATCAGGAAAAGAAGAATGCAGCATGTCATCAGAAAATACTGGAGGAAAAGTTGCACTCATCAGCCCGGAAGCTGCACACTACTTGGACGTTCCAACATGACAACGATCCAAAGCACAAGGCCAAGTCCACCTGCCATAGCAGCATAAAGTGAAGGTTCTGGACTGGCCATCTCAATTGCCTGACCTCAATATCATTGAGCCACTCTGGGGAGATCTCAAACGTGCAGTTCATACAAGACAGCCCAAGAATTTACGGGAACTACGAGCCTAGAGGAAGCTCTTGCTCCAAACAGACCAGACTCAGGTAAAGCCAGTGTTTACAGCAGAATATTACAGCGCGAGTTGGTTTTACTTTCACCGCAGAGCCCTATAACGCAGCAGGCTTGAGCAGGGCACTTTCATTTGGAGCCCTAGATGCCGCTGATCTGCTAGATATTAGTTTAATGAAGTGCTAAACTGTAAAGCACTGGAGGAAACACTGGCGTTCATAGTTTGTCGTCATCAGCCCATTGAGAGTTGTGATTGGTTGTTCACTCACAGAGGCGTTCCCTATTACCAAAGGATTTAAAGCTACACGCACACACACAAAGCCAACCATTGATGGATTGCCAACTGAGGAGAAATGCGCTGCAAAAAAAGATGAGGACTAATAATTTTACGCAATAACAAATGAACCAAAATATATCATCACGTATATTGAACTGTGAAGGGTGTGCCGAACGGTTAAATGTATTGAGAATTGTTGCATCCCTAGTTATGACATACATAATGTGGAGCTGTAGTGTAACCACAATATGTGATATATAATAATATAATATGGAGAAAAGAAGTAAATTGAGAGACTTACAGTCAGCTGATGGCGTGGCAGGAAGCAATTCAGCAGACGGGTCCACACCACTGAGGGACACTTTGGTCCCCACCAGGTCGATCTTGGTGCTACGGCATGTGTTGGAGCAGACCTTAGTGTGCTGGTAAAAGTCGAGATCTCCTGAGTCCATAATCTTTCTGTGGAATCAGATAGAATACTACAAGGTAAAGCCAAAAAACATCAGATAAGCCCTGAAGTCATTAGTTAAGAATAAAAACATTTAATCAGTTTAAGTTTGGTCCATTTTCAGGATGTTTTTGTCTGTTTTGTCTATGTACATATGTTTTTTTTGCTTTGTTTTTGTATTTAGCAGTAATAAACCCAAAACTAGAGCCAGGACTCAACTAAGACAAGACCAAGCATGATGAATGCAGACCAGCATGGCTTTGAACAGGGACTAAATCCACGACCAAACTAAACTACACCAGGACTAAACCCAAGACTAAGTACTGGGTCAAAGAGCCCAATCCAGAGACTAAACTATTCAACACTTTTGACAAAAATCAGCCTAAAACAATGGTTAACCCTATAGAGGTACAGCTTGTTCTTATTATATTCTAAGATTACAGCTCTGCATTGTGGCTATTATGTTGACATTGTGATGACTTACAGCTCTATTAAACATGGTCATATAGATTTTATACTACATAAATCATTTCAGGCCATTGGTCCACAGCAGACCTGAGCATGGTCCCATTGAGTCGAATGGCTCTCTTCCAGTCCTTCAGTGTGGACTTTCCCGCTAAACACACAAACTCCTTTGGACTGATGAGCTGCTCATTGAACTGTTCTCAGGAGGCAGAGAAGAGGACAAAAATCACAAATATGTAAGACAATGACAATAGTTTACAACGGTTCTCACAATCAACATGGCTTTACACCTGAACACATTTGACATTGATCCCAGGGCAGACAAATTTCTTCCAGACCAGTGTGGCTTTGGCATCTCCACAGGTGATTGGATAAAAGACATCAGCCTCCATGCCGACCTCTTCTGTTAACTTCACTGCACAAACAGAATGCAACACAGCAGACAACCACTTGTCAAGCCTCTTGGATCAGAAATATAAGTAGTTTTGCAGATCCAGATAAAATGTCTAAAAGAAATAATGGAGGTCTGGGTCTAAACCAGGACAATATGCAAGAAAGAGAATGAAGAACGCACGGTACCAATACTAAATAGTTACACTATAAAAACATATTCATGTTAACTGCTTTGCGGTGAAAACTCCCAGATGTGGATAAGCCGAAAGGCTTAGTTTTTTTTTTGTCCTTTCTCAGGATATAACCCTAAAACATTTAGAGAAATATTTACAAACCTGATTCCAAAAAAGGTGGGACACTGTACAAATTGTGAATAAAAACAGAATGCAATGATGTGGACGTTTCAAAATTGCAATATTTTGTTCACAATACACTCACCTAAAGGATTATTAGAAACACCTGTTCAATTTCTCATTAATGCAAGAATCTAATCAACCAATCACATGGCAGTTGCTTCAGTGCATTTAGGGGTGTAGTCCTGGTCAAAAAAATCTCTTGAACTCCAAACTGAATGTCAGAATGGGAAAGAAAAGATTTAAGCAATTTTGAGCGTGGCATGGTTGTTGGTGCCAGAAGGGCCGGTCTGAGTATTTCACAATCTGCTCAGTTACTGGGATTTTCACGCACAACCATTTCAAGGGTTTACAAAGAATGGTGTAAAAAGGGAAAAACATCCAGTATGCGGCAGTCCTGTGGGCAACAATGCCTTGTTGATGCTAGAGGTCAGGGGAGAATGGGCCGACTGATTCAAGCCGATAGAAGAGCAACTTTGACTGAAATAACCACTCCTATGCAGCAAAGCATTTGTGAATCCACAAAACGCACAACTTTGAGGCAAATGGGCTACAACAGCAGAAGACCCCACTGGGTACCACTCATCCCCACTACAAATAGGTCAGCTTACACATGTGGAAAGGCACCATCAATGCTGAAAGGTATATCCAAGTTCTTGAACAACATATGCTCCCATACGCCGTCTCTTTCAGGGAAGACCTTGCATTTTCCAACATGACAATGCCAGACCACATACTGCATCATTTACACTTACAATAGTCCCACTGAGATTACAAATCTCTTTTTGCAGGGGAGTCCTGGCCCCATGTGTGTTTGGGGGGGACTATTGTACATGTTTTTGGTGGTAGGGGAAACCGGAGTACCCGGAGGAAACCTACAGGGCAGACACAGGGAGAACATGCAAACTCCACAGAGACAGGCCCTGCCTTGGATGGGAATCGAACCCAGGACCTTCTTGCTGTGAGGCAGGCGTGCTAACCACTTTGCCACTGTGCCGCCACAGTGGCAAAGGAAAGGTATAATCTTCCTAATATTGTAGAGAAGGAATCTACAGGACCGGGTGGTGATGGCTACATGACTTGTGAAGTTTAGTTGATCATCAATTACCACTCCCAGATTTCTTGCAGTGCTGGACGGTGTAATGGTTGATGGGCCTAGTTGGTCTTTGGGTTGGCCGGAATCACGAGCAGTTCTGTTTTTGCAAGGTTCAGCTGCAGGTGATGGTCCTTCATCCAAAGTGAGATGTCACTCAGGCATGCCGAGATGCAAGCAGAGACTGTCGGATCGGCAGGTTGAAATGACAAGTGGAGTTGAGTGTCATTCACATAGCAGAGATAGGAAAAGCCATGCTTCTGAATAACAGAGTCATGGGATGTCATGTACAGTGGTATGAAAAAATATCTGAAGCTTTTGGAATTTCTCACATTTCTGCATAAAATCACCATCAAATGTGATCTGATCTTTGTCAAAATGACACAAATGAAAAAACAGTGTCGGCTTTAACTAAAACTACCCAAACCTTTATAGGTTTTCATATTTTTAATGAGGATAACATACAAACATGACAGAAGGGGGAGGAATAAGTAACTGAACCATCACATTTAATATATAGTCGTTGGTAATCACAATTTGTACAGTGTTCCAACTTTTTGGGAATTGGGTTTGTAAAATATGGGCAAATTAATGTATTTATATTCTATTTTTATACCACAGTATGTGCACAATAATAAAAATGTTTGACCAAAACCAACCTTTTCTTTGCACCACTGCAAGGTACGGCCCATCCTGCCCTTACTTCATTTTATTCTTATTTTATATTTAGATTTATCTATCTATTTTATACTTTTTAAATAGATTTTTTACCTGTTTGGCATTAGTTGTGGACAGCAAAGGAAGAATTTATTTGTAGAGGGAAACCTATACTGTACAACTCTTTTGCTGCGTTAACACCAAACGCAAATCGCGCGTCAAATTTGCGCCATTTGCGTAATTTAGTAATAGTTTGACGCTTGAAGATTTTAGATATGTTCGAGATTAACTACGCCTCGCCTGTATTGTAGACTGGAGCCGGCGGCCACAGCAAAAATTGGCTGCATTTAAGTCGAACGAGACCAGCGTGTTTTGGCTCAGATCAAGCAGCCTTTCGACCAAAGTAATAAAACTATGCTCAATAAAACTATGAACGCACTTCTGCTTCAAAATCTGTATTTAACACACCATTGACAGCTGATTTTACCATTTTAATTGTTGAGTTGGCTTTGAAAGCGTAAAGTTTGAAATAAGACAAATCTATCTTATTAAGTTAATTTTAATAATGTGTTCTTTATTTCTAGAAAAAATTAAAATGAATAAAAGTGTGGGTGTGGAGGAAAGGGGGGAGCAGTGAAGTGTCAGTGCTCAGGTTTAATCAGCCGTCACTACTCATGCTGACAGGACATCATTACCCATCATGCACTCAGACCGTGTGGTCCATGCACAGAGCACAGATGGCGAGCCAGATAGTTCAAGAGGAGTGAAGGAAGCCATTTTTGTTAAAATGGTTAAGCCCTCTCTGAACAGAGGAGGTGGCCTCAGATTTATGTTGCCTAGTATTTACAAGTGTTTTGAAACCTAAATCAAAACTTTTCTTTCTAGAACAACCCCTAAATGGAATAGTTACACTAACTACTCACCTGAGCCTTTAACGACTCTCACATCAGGAGTCACACTGCCCTTTCATAGCCAACGACTATGAGACCAAGACAGCCTGGTCCCATCAGGTTTAGTTTCAGGTCAAACCCCTACCTCTAGAGCTATAGGCTCAGCTCTTTTACCAATTGATCTCCGAATTGATAAAGTCTCTTCGAATTAAAGATGAAACGTCTTCACCTTGAACACATGTGATAGATGCTTTTGTTTTAACGTTTTTTCAAGATGATCTGGATGACTATGAAACTTCACAGACATTTTTAAAGAAACTTACACGCGTGGACAAAATTGTTAGTACCCTTCAGTCAATCAAAAGAAAAACTCACAATGGTCACAGAAAAAACTTTATTCTGACTAAAGTAATAATAAATAAAAATTCTATTAATGTTCACCAATGAAAGTCAGACATTGCTTTTCTACCATGCTTCAACGGAATTATTTTAAAAAAATAAACTTATGGAACAGGCCTAGACAAAATTAATGGTACTCCTAGAAAAGACTGTAAATAATGTGACCAAATGGACATGTTAATTCAAGGTGTGTGCACTAATTAGCATCACAGGTGTGTACAATCTTGTAATCAGTCAGTGGGCCTATTTATAGGGCTTCAGGTAGTCACTGTGTCGTCTGGTGACATGGTGTGTACCACACTCAACATGGACCAGAGGAAGCGAAGGAAAGAGTTGTCGCAGGAGAATAGAAAGAAAATTATAGACAAGCATGATAAAGGTAAAGGCTATAAGACCATCTCCAGCAGCTAGATGTTCCTGTGACTACAGTTGCACATATTATTCAGAAATTTAAGATCCATGGGACTGTAGCCAACCTCCCTAGACGTGGCTGCAGGAGGAAAATTAATGACAAATCAAAGAGACGGATAATCCGAATGGTAACAAGAGAGCCCAGAAAGACTTCTAAAGAGATCCATGGTGAACTCCATGCTCAAGGAACATCAGTGTCAGATCGCACCATCCGTCGTTGTTTGAGTCAAAGTGGACTACATGGGAGACGACCAAGGAGGACACCATTGTTGAAAACAAATCATAAAAAAGCTAGACTGCAATATGCCAAACTACATGTTGACAAGCCACAAAGCTTCTGGGAGACAGATGAGACAAAAAAGGAACTTTTTGTCAAGGCACATCAGCTCTATGTTCACAGACGGAAAAATGAAGCATATCAAGAAAAGAACACTGTCCCTACTGTCAAACATGGAGGAGGCTCTGTTATGTTCTGGGGCTGCTTTGCTGCATCTGGCACAGGGTGTCTTGAATCTGTGCAGGGTACAATGAAATCTGAAGACTATCAAGGGATTCTAGAGAGAAATGTGCTGGTCAGTGTCAGACAGCTTGGTCTCAGTCGCAGGTCATGGGTCTTGCAACAGGACAATGACCCAAAACACAGCTAAAAAAAAACAAGAATGGTTAAGAGGAAAACATTGGACTATTCTAAAGTGGCCTTCTATGAGCCCTGACCTCAATCCTATTGAGCATCTTTGGAAGGAGCTGAATAATGCCGTCTGGAAAAGACACCCTTCAAACCGGAAACAACTGGAGCAGTTTGCTCATGAGGAGTGGGCCAAAATACCTGCTGAGAGGTGCAGAAGTCTCATTGACAGTTACAGGAATCGTTGGATTGCAGTGATAGCCTCAAAAGGTTGTGCAACAAAATATTACATTTACATTTATTCATTTAGCTGACGCTTTTATCCAAAGCGACTTACATTGTACTAATGTAATTACCAGTGTTACAGTCACTGGAGGCAAGGTGGGTTAAGTGTCTTGCCCAAGGACACAACGACAGTATGAGCTGTGGGGAGAGCGGGAATCGAACCGCCTACCTTCTGGTTGAAAGACGACCGCACTACCCACTGAGCTACTGCCGTTAGGGCTACCAAAAATTTTGTCTAGGTCTGTTCCATGAGTGTATTTTTTATGGTGGTTGAAATGGTTGAAAAGCAATGTCTGACTTTCATTGGTTAATATTCATAGAATTTTTATTAGGCCCGAGCCGGTGATGACCGGGAGGGCCTATTGTTTTGCTCGGATTTTTTTTTTTTTTTTCTTTTCCACCTATGATCCTAAATTTGACCCAGTGAACATGAACGAAAAGTCATTTTTATTGGTCCCAGCCTTCAAGCCCGGCGAAAAATTTATTTATTTGAAGTCGCTTGAAAAAAATACAAAAATGACTCAGTGGCGACCCCTACAAAATCAAAATACATTGGGCCTATGGAAAGTGAAAGTAACTTTTTTCCAACGTAGAAAGATGAAACTTGGTACATCCATAGAACACCTCAGGTCAAACAGAAAAGTCAATGACAGTCACACCCTAAACTTAACAGGAAGTCCGCCATGTGGGGTGAAACGCGCGCCACTAAAATCGCACTTTTGCGCAGAAAGATGCAAATCATTGTGTTTTAATCTAAATGGCCCCAAATTTGGTGAGTATCATCTAGACACATGTGCCAACCAAAGATGTGACTTTGTTTTTGATATCTTATCGGGTATGGGTGTGGCAAGCCTGTAACGAAGCCTGTAACGAGGTGGCCATTTTTGTGAAAATAAAACGTCTCTTAATCTCAAACGTCTTCTCGGATCGAGTTGGACCCAAAAAGGCGTTTGTGCACATTCATGACCTGAACACAAAAATATGTAAATAAAAGGGTTATCTTTAGAAATGGCTCTCCAGCGCCCCTACAAACTTATAATGGGACCCAAGAATTTAGTTTGTCATAGAGACATGAAATTTGGTACACACATCTCTTATGTCATGACGAGCATAAAAGCCAATGACAACCACCCCTATCTATAAATGTGTTGCCATAGCAACGCCCCAAATATTTGGAAAAAGTCAATGGGAAGTGAAAATTTTAGTTTGTCGAGGCAAATGAAACTTGGTACACACATCCAGCATGGGCTTATGAACAAAAAGCCAATGGGGACCACACCCTATCACACACGGGAAGGCGGCCATTTTGAATTGAAAATTTGGTCCGACTTAGAATACACCTCTTTTTAAAAAACAACAAAAATAGCTGCTTCATTCCACAGACACCAAACTTGGGCAAAATGAGCTAAACACATGTATGTAAAATAGACAAGTGTTTTTCTAGACTTTTTGCTCGAGTTATATTTTTTTTATTATAATTCGTATATATTTTTTATTATAATTTTTCTGCAAAATGATCCTCAATTTGACCCAGTAAACCAACAACTAAAAGTCATTTTTATTGGTCCCAGACTTCAAGCCCGCAAAAATGTATGTATTTGAAGTCCCCGAAAAAAAAATGAAAATGACTCAGTGGCTACCCCTAGAAAAGTCAAAATACATTGGGCCTATGGAAAGTGAAAGTAACTTTTTTCCAACGTAGAAAAATGAAACTTGGTACATCCATAGGACACCTCAGGGCAAACAGAAGAGTCAATGACAGCCACACCCTAAACTCAACAGGAAGTCCGCCATGTGGGGTGAAACGCATGGCCACTAAAATCGCACTTTGCGCAAAAGATGCAAATCATTGTGTTTTAATCTAAATGGCCCCAAATTTGTTGAGTATCATCTAGACACGTGTGCCAACCAAATTTGTGACTTTGTTGTTGATATCTTATCGGGTATGGGTGTGGCAAGCCTGTAACGTTTTTTCTGTGACCATTGTGAGTTTTTCTTTCATTGACCGAAGGGTACCAACAATTTTGTTCACGTGTGTAAATACCATAAAGGTAGATGAAAGCAAAACAGATAAACTTGAAATCATTTATTTATTACTATAGTGTTATTTCAGCATGGCATAAGCAAAAATATTATTGTAAAAAATAATCAGAAATCATAAAACACACTGTTTTGTCTCTTACACTTGAGTATCTTATTGAATTGGAATAATAGCAAAGATGAAAGGGTTTCTTGAACTTGCAAGTTGCTCCAGAGGTCTTTGACATGCAGTTGCAAGGGTCAGGAAACTGAAAAACTAAAATAAAAACTGGTTAAAACACATATTTACTCCCTCTAAAAAACACAGCAATTGATTCTTTGACTGCAACATCTAAATAAGTTTCTTAAAAAGGTATGCATCAATGTGTATTAAAATAAGGGGAAGAAAACTATTATTCACCATAGATGCCAATTTAGATACCAAAGAGATATTTCTAAGGAGCTTGGTTCGCATTGCCGGCAATAAGTCAGAACTGTTCCCGGTGCATGTTGGACTCTGGCAGGGCTGCTCTTTGTCACCGGTCCCGTTCATCATCTTTATGGACTGGATTTCTTGGCGCCATCAATCCAGGACCTTCAGTGTGCACTGGGACGGTTTGCAGCCAAGTGTGAAGCGGCTTGTATGAGATTCAGCACCTCCAAGTCTGAGACCATGGTTCTCAGTCGGAAAAGGGTGGCTTGCCCCCTTCAGGTTGGTGGAGAGCTCCTGCCTCAGGTGTAGGAGTTTAAGTACCTTGGGGTCTTGTTCACGAGTGAGGGAAGGAAGGAAAGTGAAATTGACGGACGGATTAGTGCAACTTCTGCAGTGATGCGGTCTGTCGTGTTGAAGAAGGAGCTGAACTGCAAGGCTCTCGATTTACAGGTCGATCTACGTTCCTACTCTCACTTATGGTCATAAGCTTTGGATCATTTTTCAAGATCGATAGAGCCACTGCTTCTCCACATCGAGAGGAGCCAGCTGAGGTGGCTCAAGCATCTGTTTTGGATGCCTCCCTAGGGAGGTGTTCCGGCATGTCCCCGAGGAGACCCAGAGGAAGACCTAGAGCACGCTGGAGTGACTATGTCTCTCGGCTGGCTTATCCCCCCGGAAGAGGTGGAGGTGTCTGGAGGAGTAGAAAGTCTAGGTGTCTCTGATTAAACTGACGCCCCCGCGACCCGGCTCCGGATAAGCGATAGAAGATGGATGGATGAACAAAAAGTGTCATGTCCAAAATTATTCATACCCTTTGCAAACTGTCACAGTCTATGGGCAAATCCAAAGTTCTATACCATTCCAAATAGTCCAAGCTGTTCTAAAGCATCCTAATTACCTCGATTCATTGGGAAAAGCTGTGCTCAGAGCTCAGTGAAGAGCTGCGGCTGCGCATTGTGGCTGCTCACAAGTCAGGAAAGGGCTATAAGATCATATCTAAATGTTTTCAAGTTACAGTGGCTACAGTGCAATGTATTATGAAAAAAATACAAGACGTTTCACATTGTAGAAAATCTCAAAGGACGTGGTTGGAAGCCAAAAGTGACACCTGTGCTGTCCATGAGGATAGTGAAAAAGGATCACCACCAAGGCCATCCTGTTGAATCTGGGCTCTGCTGGTGGCAGCTTCTCAAGGCAGACAGTCCAATGGACACTGCACACTGCTGGGTTCCACGGACGCAGACCAAGAAGGACGCCACTTCTCCATATAAGGCACACAAAAGCCTGCTTGGCCTTTGCAAATGCTCCTCTTTGCAAAGGCAAAGACTTATGGTCTTCTGTTTTATGTTCAGATGAAACAAAAATGGAGTTGTTTGGCCACAATAATGTATTATTCATTTGGCATAAAAAAGGAGACGCATTAAACCCTAAGAACACTATCCCCACTGTCAAACATGGTGGGGCAATGCTTTGGGGTGTTTTTCAGCCAATGGCCCAGGAAACCTAATCTAACCTAAATGGCACAATGAAAAAATAACAATACATCAAGATTCTCAACAACAACAAGCAGTCTGCAGAGAAACTGGGCACCAGTGGACATTTTAGCACAACGACAACAACCCGAAACACACAGCAAAAGTGGTGAAGAAATGGTTAACAGACAAAAACATTAACCTATAGCAATGACCCAGCTAGAGTATAACTACATTCCAATTGAGAATCTGTGGAGGAGCTAAAGATCAAGATGATGGCAAGGAGACCCACCAACCTGAAAGAGCTGGAGGATATCACTAAAGATGAATGATCAAAAATCCCAGTGGAGACATGCAAAATGCTGGTCAGCAATTATAGGAAGTGTTTGATTGTTGTAATAGCCAAAAGGCTTTTCAATTGATTATTGAATTGAAATTGAATAATTTTGGACAGGCCACTTTTTGTTCAAAAGTAAATAAAAGCTGAGAACAATTTTTTTTACACAACAATGCCTCTTGTACATTTTTTAACTTCGTTTTAACTTCTGGAAGATGCCTGTGTCATTTCCAATCAAGAAAAAACGTAATGGTTGAATATACGTAACAAGTAATTTCGGTCTTGACTCACACATTATATATACAAACATACATACACACACATATACATACATACTGTCAGGTCCATACATATTGGGACATCAACACAATTCTAATCTAATCTTCTAATCTAAAAGTCTGCAGTTTAAGGTGTGCTTTAACCGCACACTTTTAGCTTTAATTTGAGGATATTTACATCCAAATCAGGTGAACGGTGCAGTTTGTATATGCTCCTCACACTTTTTAAGGGACCAAAAGTAATCGTACAGATTAAACATAGATAGAACAATCATAAATCAAACTTTCACTTTATAAAATACTTACTTGCAAATCCTTTGCACACCTTAAACCACATCTTGTTTGTTTCATTTCAAATCCATTGTGGTGGTGTATAGAGCCAAAAAGATTAAAATTGTGTCGTTGTCCCAATATTTATGGACCTGACTGTATATAAAACAGGGTTGTGTATAGTTTACACATTTGCCTGTACACACCTGTGGGTACAGGCAAAGATGTGGCAAAGCAGATGTGGACGGAAGCAGCAGGTTCTGGCAGGGGTCGCATCAGAAGGATTAGTCAACTCTGTCATGACAATATAAATATGGATAATTAAATATTAATACAAGTTAACACATTTGCACATTACAGCAGACAGAAACAACAACATATATATATGCCCTATTGTGTGGCTTGACAACACACCTTGTGTCTTGCCTTGGTCAAGTGGTTGAACCCTGCGGTCCGGTTCTCCACAGTCCCGCTTGTCTCTTGTGGGGAGAGGAGGGGTCCAGAAAAGATAGAACCGCGTATTTCCACTTTTTACCTAAAACTACTGCTAACTCACTCCTCTTCTAAGCAGTCCCCTTCTCCTCCCCTTTAAATACACTCCCATTATCTTTCACTTATGCTGAATAAACACAAACTTCTCAGCGGTTGTAAAACTAGTTGTAAAGTACGGCAAATTAGCTCAGGCTTTTGCTAGCTAGTAAGCTCATATACGGCTCAAATTAATAAAAAATCTTTTGCAACTTACCAGAGTTTCCGACCACCTCACTTTCTTTCAAGCAAAACCCTTTTTATTCTTGTCTCTGTAGAAGTACAAAGATGTATTGTAGCCTGCAGCTCTGGGTATCCACAGACTGTCCCAATAAGTTTGTCCTCCATTGCTGTTTTGGATTCCTGTCTCTATGGTCCGCTCGCTTGTTACGTTGTAACCATGTCACTACTCGAGCTAGCTCCTGATTGGTTAATGCAGTGCAAATATTGGCCAAAGTTGGGACAAATGGGACGGTGGACGCACTTCAAAAGTGTGATTTGCTCAATTTGCGCGCATAATTTAAGTATTGACTTAACATGTACATCATTTGCGCTTAACGCTTCATTTGCGTTTGGTGTGAACCCACCTTTAGAATCTTGAACCTGTGACGTTAGAGAATGTGAACTAGGGATGCACCGATACCGATACTGGTATCGGCCTCGATACCACATTTTCGAAAGTACTCTTTTTTTTTTTTTTTTTTTTTTTCCCAACTTTGTTTGTTTGTTTATTTGAACATGTAAATAAAAAAATAAAAATAAAAAATACAAATAAAAATTTATATTCATACAATCATGCATAATATTTATACAATTAAAATAACAGCCAAAATAAGTCATGTACTTCTCAGCACAATCTTTCCATATTATTGTAGATAATTCAAATTAGAAATTCTCATGTTCAAAAGGAGTAGGAAGAAGTTCATAACAAACTTTTCAAGTCCTACCCCATTTCTCTAATCTTATCCTTTAATTAAATACAAACAATTTGATGCTTCACTTATATATACATCCTATATCTACCTACTGTACTCGTTAAAAGTCCCCCGATACCGGGGTCGATACCACGGTCTGAGAAATGTCTATGTTTGAGCGGCGTGTAAGGGGTTAATCACAGGCGCCGAGTGCCAGGCCCCGGCTGCAGCTCAGAGCGGGAGAACGAAGGAAAGATGAGACATGTCAGCCGTGTGAACTATTTCAAAGTGAATGAAGACAAAACAAAACAAAGGCGGACTGCAAATTGTGCTCAGCTAAATTGTCCAGAGGAGGCTCAAAAGGTAGCGCATTTAACACAAATAATTTAATCAAGCACCTAAAATCCCAACACGACAACCAGTATAAAGAGTTTACCCACGCTTCTAAACCAACACAACTCACACTCCAGCAAACTCTTGCAAGACAAGAGAAAATGTCCAGAGACAATCCACGTGCTGTGAAAATAACACAGGCAATCATCGAGTACATTGCATTGAGTGACCAGCCACTTTCGGAGGTAGAAAATGTGGGATTCATGCGTCTCCCCCATGTTATGATGTCCCAAGCCGCCGCTACATGACTGACTGTGGACAGGTTTGTGGACTGGTGCGACAATCATAAATTACAGATTAACACCTGTAAGACTGTAGAAATGCTCTTTGATCCCAAATCAGTTGGTGACCGAAGCCCTGTGACGATACATGGCAATAACATTACTCAACAAAATTCATGCAAGTACCTAGGCATTCACATTGATAGTGACCTGAGCTGGCAGACACAAGTAGCCACTGTGTGCGCCAGAATCCATCAGCGCCTCCACTTTTTACGCAGACTGCGGTTGTTTGGTGTCAGTAAAAACATAATGTTAATTTTCTATAGGGCAGCAATAGAGTCTATTTTACGGTATGGTATCACCAGTTGGTTTGGTAATCTGAGTGTCAAACTTAAATCACAGATTCTCAACCTGGTCAGAGTAGCGGGCAGGATTATGGGTCACCCCCCCCTTAACCCTCAGGAACTGTTCAACGAGGCTGTCCTTACTCAGGCAAAAAACATTCTAAATGACGGTTCCCATGTTTTGTGCAGCGAATACTCGCAGATGCCCTCAGGGAGAAGATACAGGGTCTCCTTATGTAAATACAACCGGTTCAAACATTCTTTTGTCCCAGTGTCAGTTAAGCTCATTAATGAGCAAATGTAGGGAGGTTTTTATCAGAACTGTAACATGTACCAGCATCTTTTAAATTGCATACCAGTATTTTTAATATGTATAGCATTTGTAGTGTGTGTTCGAATGTGTATCAGTACTGTATTGTGCACCGCACTTTAACATGCACCAGCACTTTACTGTGCATTACACTTTAAATGTGTAATTGTAATTACAATGTACTTCAAGTATTGAAGCTTGATCCTCTTGCACTTTGGTCCCCATCTGGTTGCCAGTTATGTACCCTCTCCTTTGTTGGATGTTTTATGTTTTATGTTGTCTATATGTTTTATGTCTGCCTATGCAGCAGTACCCTGTCTCTAAACCAAATTTCTCCCAAGGGAGACGAATAAATGAACTTGACCTGACACGGAGCTGCCTAAACTACGACTCCGTGAAAAAACACATCCACAGCCTACTGCAAGCCTCCTCTTCGTTTAGTTTCACCACGGATATTTGGACAAGCAGTGTTTGCCCCGTGCCTTGTTTTTTTGTTAAATTATATGACTAAAGCTGTTACCTGTAAATTTAAATCATGTTTTTTTATTAAGTACTCGGTATCGGTATCGGCGAGTACTGAAATGCAAGTACCCGTACTCGTTTTCCAAAAAAGTGGTATCGGTGCATCCCTAATGTGAACTATATCATATACTGACCCAGCCCGTGGAAACTGTCAGTAAAAGGTCATTTAGGATTCCCGAATTCAATACTTACCAATGACTGCATCTTTTGCCAAAGAGTCTGTTGAACTGCTGTCAGCCTCCGCCTCCACCGGAGTCACTGTGAGCATGTCTTCACTGAAAAGTCAAACACAAGCCTTTTCATCAACAAATTGACAACAGGAACTGTTCTTTGTGAAAGCTATATGTGTGGCAAACCTTGGCTGAGAAGTGAGCTCTGCTGAGACCAGTACAGCTTTGTCCTCTTCAGCAGCGGACGCATCCTCACTATCTGCCTCTGGGATGGTGACGATCACAACCTTCCCCATTTCTGACATGTTTACCTCTGAGGCCATCGGCACAGGTGCTGCAACACAACAAAATGTTTATAATAATAAAAATAATAATTAAAGCCGCAAGCGGCGATAAAGGCCCTCGCCTCCCTTGAGACCGCTGAAACACATGCACGCGGAGGATTGCATTTCGTGCTTTAAAGCGTAAACTTCACGGTAATGTCAAATAACCGGGCCTGTGCTACTGCTGGGGCCTGCTACACCACTTTGTAATTTAGAGTTAAAGGTCTCCACAATCCCTGGTTTTCCTGGGAGCTGTCTGAACCTTTGAAAATAATAGATTATGCTTGGGCTAAGACGAGAAAAACAAAGTACTGGCTGGAGATTTGAGATGACTCAGGAATCGCTGCACCCCCCTGTTTAAAAAAGCAAAATGTAAATATTATTTGTCTAAAAGTACAAGTTTACAAGTTCCAAATGATTCTGAGGAGTTTTCTAAGACTCTAGCCTTGGCTATGGAGGGGCCTCCTCTAAAGGAAGGATCCTGGCAATTGGGAAATGGCATTTATTTCCCAAAGAAATGGCTGCCTCTTCACAGACTCATTACGACCACAGGCACAAATGTATCAAAAAACAAATTGATAACTTTTTTGGCACACGTGTCTATATGATACTCACCAAATTTGGAGCTCTTTAGATGAAAAGCCTTTTGACACAAGGGGTGCGATTTAGGTAGTCAAGCATTCCACCCAACATAGTAGATTTCCTGTTTACGGTATGGCTGTAATAAACTTTTCTGTTTGCCCTGGGGTGTCCTATGGATGTACCAAGTTTTGTATTTCTACATTTGAAAAAAATTACTTTCACTTTCCATAGGCAAAATGTATTTTCATTTTCCAGGGGTCGCCACTGAGTCATTTTTCATTCGTTTTCCTCGGGGACTTCAAATAAATACATTTTTTGCCGGGCTTGAATTTTGGGACCAATAAATTTGACTTTTAGTTACACGTTTACTGAGTCAAATTGAGGATCATTTTACAGAAAAATTATAATTAAAAAATATATAACTCGAGCAAAAACGACAAGAAAAACGCCTGTCTGTTTTACACACATGTGTTTAGCTCATTTTGCCCAAGTTTGGTGTCTGTGGAATGAAGCAGCTATTTTCTGTTGTTTTTTTAAAAGAGAGGTGTATTCTAAGTTGGTTCACATCTTCAATTCATGAGGCCGCCTTCCCGTGTGTGATAGGGTGTGGTCCCCATTGGCTTTTTTGTTCATAAGCCCATACTGGATGTGTGTACCAAGTTTCATTTGCCTAAGACAAACTAAGATTTTCACTTCATATTGACTTTTTCCACATATTTGGGACGTTGCTATGGCAACACATTTATAGGTGGTTGTCATTGACTTTTATGTTCGTCATGACATAAGAGATTGTGTGCTTGAACCCCTAATAATTAAAGCCGCAAGAGGTGATAAAGACCCTCGCCTCCCTTGAGACCGCGGGGACACACTCGGAGGATAGAATTTTGTGCTTTAAAGCGTAAACTTCACAGTAATGTCAAATAATCGGGCCTGTGCTACTGCTTGAATCATCTTGGGCTGGAGCCTGCTTCATCACCTCGGGCCTGTGCTACTGCTGGGGCCTGCTACACCATCTTGTAATTAAGAGTTAAAGGTCCCCACAATCCCTGGTTTTCCTTTTGAAAATAATAGATTATGCTTGGGCTAAGGCGAGAAAAACCAAGTACTGTTTTTTAAAAGAGAGATGTATTCTAAAGCAGTTCACACAATCAATTCAAAATGGGCGCCTTCCTGTGTGTGATAGGGTGTGGTCACCATTGGCTTTTTTGTTTATAAGCCCATGTGGGATGTGTGTACCAAGTTTCATTTGCCTACGACAAACTTGACTTTTTCCACATATTTGGGGCGTTGCTATGACAACACATTTATAGATAGGGGGTGGTTGTCATTGACTTTTATGTTCGTCATGACATAAGAGATGTGTGTACCAAATGTTATGTCTCTATGACAAACTAAATTCTTGGGTCCCATTATAGGTTTGTAGGGGGCGCTGGAGGGCCATTTCTAAAGATAACTCTTTTATTTACATATCTTTGTGTTCAGGTCATAAATGTGCACAAACGCCTTTGTGGGTCCAACTCTATACGAGAAGGCGTTTGAGAGTTAAGAGACATTTTATTTTCAGAAAAATGGCCACCTCATTACAGCCTTGCCACACCCACACCCAAAACAACATTAAAAAAAAGTAATTAATAACTTTTGTTGGCACTTGTGTCTAGATGATACTCACCAAATTTGGGGCCATTTAGATTAAAACACAATGAGTTGAATCTTTTTGCACGAGGAGTGCAATTTCGGTGGCTGCGCGTTTCACCCCACATGGCGGACTTCCTGTTGAGTTTACGGTATGGCTGTCATAGACTTTTCTGTTTGCCCCGAAGTGTCCTATGGATGTACCAAGTTTTGTATTTCTACATTGGAAAAAATTTACTTTCACTTTCCTAAGACTCAATGTATTTTGACTTTTCTAGGGGTTGCCACCGAGTCATTTTTCATATTTTATTTTCGGGGACTTCAAATACATAAATTTTTCGCCGGGCTAGAATTTTGGGACCAATAAAAATTACTTCGCGCATGTTTACTGGGTCAAATTGAGGATCATTTTGCAGAAAAAAAATAAATAATTAAAGCCGCAAGCGGCGATAAAGACCCTCGCCTCCCTTGAGACCGCGGGGACACATGTACTCGGAGGATTGCATTTTGTGCTTTAAAGCGTAAACTTCACAGTAATGTCAAATAACCAGGCCTGTGCTACTGCTTGAATCTTCTTCTGGCTGGATCCTGCTTCAGTCACCTCGGGCCTGTGCTACTCTCGCCCTGCTACACCACCTTGTAATTAAGAGTTAAAGGCCTCCACAATCCCTGGTTTTCCTGGGAGCTGTCTGAACCTTTGAAAATAATAGATTATGCTTGGGCTAAGGCGAGGAAAACAAAGTACTGTTTTTTTAAAAGAGAGGTGTATTCTAAGAAGATTCACATATTCAATTCAAAATGGCCGCCTTCCGTGTATGATAGGGTGTGGTCACCATTGGCTTTTGTTCATAAGCCCATACTGGATGTGTGTACCAAGTTTCATTTGCTTACGACAAACTAAAATTTTCACTTCCTATTGACTTTGTCCACATATTTGGGACGTTGCTATGGCAACACATTTATAGATAGGGGGTGGTTGTCATTGGCTTTTATGTTCGTCATGACATAAGAGATGTGTGTACCAAATTTCATGTCTCTATGACAAACTAAATTCTTGGGTCCCATTATAAGTTTGTAGGGGGCGCTGGAGAGCCATTTCTAAAGATAACCCTTTTATTTACATATTTTTGTGTTCAGGTCATGAATGTGCACAAACGCCTTTTTGGGTCCGACTTGATCCGAGAAGGCATTTGAGAGTTAAGAGAACTTTTATTTTCACAAAAATGGCCACCTCGTTACAGGCTTGCCACACCCATACCCGATAAGATATCAACAACAAAGTCACAACTTTGGTTGGCACACGTGTCTAGATGATACTCACCAAATTTGGGGCCATTTAGATTAAAACACAATGATTTGCATCTTTTTGCACAAGGGGTGCGATTTTAGTGGCCATGCGTTTCACCCCACATGGCGGACTTCCTGTTGAGTTTAGGGTGTGACTGTCATTAACTTTTCTGTTTGCCCTAAGGTGTCCTATGGATATACCAAGTTTCATTTTTCTACGTTGGAAAAAAGTTACTTTCACTTTCCATAGGCCCAATGTATTTTGACTTTTCTAGGGGTCGCCACTGAGTCATTTTTCGTTTTTTTTTTCCGGGGACTTCAAATACATAAATTTTTCACCGGGCTTGAAGTCTGGGACCAATAAAAATGACTTTTAGTTGTTGGTTTACTGGGTCAAATTGAGGATCATTTTGCAGAAAAATTATAATAAAAAATATATACCGAATTATAATAAAAAAAAATATAACTCGAGCAAAAAAGTCTAGAAAAACGCTTGTCTATTTTACATACATGTGTTTAGCTCATTTTGCCCAAGTTTAGTGTCTGTGGAATGAAGCAGCTATTTTTTGTTGTTTTTTAAAAAAGAGGTGTATTCTAAGTCGGACCAAATTTTCAATTCAAAATGGCCGCCTTCCCGTGTGTGATAGGGTGTGGTCCCCATTGGCTTTTTTGTTCATAAGCCCATGCTGGATGTGTGTACCAAGTTTCATTTGCCTACGACAAACTAAAATTTTCACTTCCCATTGACTTTTTCCAAATATTTGGGACGTTGCTATGGCAACACGTTTATAGATAGGGGGTGGTTGTCATTGGCTTTTATGCTCGTCATGACATAAGAGATGTGTGTACCAAATTTCATGTCTCTATGACAAACTAAATTCTTGGGTCCCATTATAAGTTTGTAGGGGGCGCTGGAGAGCCATTTCTAAAGATAACCCTTTTATTTACATATTTTTGTGTTCAGGTTATGAATGTGCACAAATGCCTTTTTGGGTCCATTTCGATCCGAGAAGGCGTTTGAGAGTTAAGAGACGTTTTATTTTCACAAAAATGGCCACCTCGTTACAGGCTTGCCACACCCATAAGATATCAACAACAAAGTCACAACTTTGGTTGGCACACGTGTCTAGATGATACTCACCAAATTTGGGGCCATTTAGATTAAAACACAATGATTTGCATCTTTCTGCGCAAGTGCGATTTTAGTGGCAGCGCGTTTCACCCACATGGCGGACTTCCTGTTAAGTTTAGGGTGTGACTGTCATTGACTTTTCTGTTTGCCCTGAGGTGTCCTATGGATATACCAAGTTTCATTTTTCTACGTTGGAAAAAAGTTACTTTCACTTTCCATAGGCCCAATGTATTTTGATTTTGTAGGGGTCGCCACTGAGTCATTTTTCGTAAATTTTTTTCTGCGACTTCAAATACATAAATTTTTCGCCGAGCTTGAAGTCTGGGACCAATAAAATGACTTTTCGTGCATGTTCACTGGGTCAAATTTAGGATCATTGGGTCGAAGAAAAAAAAAAAATAAAATAAAAAAATCCGAGCAAAAACAATAGGCCCTCCCGGTCATCACCGGCTCGGGCCTAATAATCCGAGCAAAAACAATACAGTCGTTTTTCTAACTACCACAAACTATACATTTTTGGAAAGCTCTCATCATGTGCCCGTGGGGTAATCGATTCTGAGCGTGTTTCATCATGAGTGACCTCATCGATGGCCATTTGCCCATTGACCTCCATTAATTAAAGTAAGCAATTAGAAGTATGCCAGGTCCCTATATATGCCATAGTGCAAGTGGCTCGCTTTGCTTGTCCTTCATTTGTTGTACACTTGGGGATTAATGGAGCTGTGCAGCAATTACAATAGTCATGCATGGCTGGCTTGGGACTAATAATAGATTAGATTTATATTGCACTTTTCTACCAAGGGACTAAAAACGCTTACAGGCCATTCTTCATTCACTCCACAGTCACACAGTGGTGGTACGCTACATATGTAGCCACAACTGCCCTGGGGCAGACTAACAGAGACAGTGGCAGCCAGTGTGCCTAAGGACTCTCCAACCACCATTAAACATTCTTACACATTCATACACCAGTGCTGTGGCACTAGAGGCAAGGTGGATAAACAAATTTGTTCTAATACAACTACTGAGATCTAAAATGCTTACTAGTGCTACTAGTGACATGCATAAGTACAAGTAGTACTGGTGGGTTTCAAAATGTGCACTAGTAGTACAAATAGACAAAGTTTCTGCCTTACTAGTAGCACTTATTAGCGCCTCCAGAGCAAGTCTACGTTGATAGAGACTTGCTTGCTGCAGGCTTCCGGTCCTCATGATAGACGCTCCAGAGAGGTGAACCACGAGCATTGTGGAAGCATACAATTATAAAACCAGATGTGTAATACTATTATAGAGGCGTACGAAGTAAAGAGTAAATAGTTTTAGGGATCACATATTTGTTTCCTGATCTGGGATAAATCCAGTTGTTTGCCCCACATGCTTTTAATTGTAATATGTAAAAACATCTCGGTGCATCACCGACACAGGAAATGCACATTAAACGTCTTTTGTCTTCTAAAAAAAAAATGCCACAAAAATAGCTTACTTCGCCCCTCTCTCAAACCATCTGGTGAAGAGAGAGAAGGGTTAAGGAAGCCATTTTTGTGAAAATGGAAAAAGCCCTCTTTGAACAGAGGAGGTGGCCTCAGATTCATGTTGCCTACAACAGTGTTTTGAAACTTAAAACAAAAAAGTTGCACCCTAGAACAACAAACACAGCACCTGAATGGAGCAGTATCACTAACGACTCTGCACCTGAATGGAGCAGTGGCACTAAGCACTTTGCACCAGAAAGGAGCAGTGTCACTGATGACTCTCCTGAGCCTTAACGACTCTCACATCAGGAGTCACACTTCCCTTTCATGGCCAACGACTATAAAACCAGAACAGCCTGGTCCATCAGGTTTGGTTTCAGGGAAACTCCTGCCTCTACAGATAAAAGCTCAGCTCTCTTACCAGTTGATCTCAGAATTGATAAAGTCTCTTGGAATTAGAGATAAAACGTTTTAACCTTGAAAACTGAGTCCAGATGCTTTTACTTCAACCTTTTTTTCAAGATGTCCTAGATGACTGAGAACCTTCACCTCGGTGCGTAACAGTGGTGCACAAGTTGGACCCTACTCTGTGATCGATGGAGTCAGCTGCAAGTGTCACCAGCGGCGCAAAAAGGGAGTATGCGGCATATGCGGCGCATAGGGCATCTTGGTGCCAAAGCAATGGTATAAAAAAAAAAAAAAGTAGTATTTCCTAAATGTAGCTTAGCTGCTGTTGTGCGTTTCTAAAATATTTCAGTATTTCCTCAATACTATATAACTTTTAGAGGACTAACAGGCTACAGTAGGTGCCCTCATTAGATTCCATAAATAGAATTAATGGAATATTGCGAGTGAACGTGGTTGGCGGGGGCGCCGTGAGCGCGCTGAGCGAGCAGGTAACGTTATGTGTTGTCACAGTACGCACACAGTTCTTTGAAAGATGGATAAAACAAAACAAAAAAATAAAGAAATAGGGAAAAGGAGATGGCGTTTCAAGGTATGGGACCGCTGATAAATAAAATATAAGACAGCATGCCATGATCAATAAATTACAATAACTTGGAGAACAACTAATCCACACTGATTAGTTAATAGCACCCCAAGGGAGATTCAAACCAGGGTACCCTGAATGTAAAGCCCTGTCCTTACCAGCCGAGATAATTTTTTTGTGAGGGGGCGCCAAGATTTATGCTGCATACCCCTCTAGCACGGGGTAGTTGCGCCCCTGAGTGTCACTACACACCAAGGGCGGAATGGAAGTGGGGAGGGATTTGATTAGGAAAGGTCTATAGAAAGTCCACTAGAAGTATTAGTGGACGGCAAAAATGTACTAAATGTATTAGGAAGAGAGTTTACTAGTGTACAACCAAAGCAATAAATGCCTACTAGTAGCACTAGTGGGTGTGATTTTAGTCACATTAGTAATACTAGGGGACGCAAAAAACTATTACTAGTAAAGAAATTTTGTCCACTTGTACCACTACTGAACAACAAATGGCATCACTAGTGAACTTCTGTGAGATTTTTGGGTTAAACCTTGAAACCCACTAGAAGCTAGTAGACGTTGTGTGTCACTAGTGTCCCTTTTGGATCTCAGTAGTAGTAATAGTGGTGGAAATTATAAGCCACCAGTGGCACTAGTATGCAAAAAAGGTATACTATTAAATTAAAATAAGACTGATATCAGCGATATCAGAATAAATTACCTAACGACCTTCAATTCATAACTTACAATTGTAACGTTATTCTTTTGAGAACATGATCATCACTAGCGTTAGATGATGCACGGTGATTTCAAGTAGTAATGTGGAGAAAATACTACATGAGAAGCTTCCAGGAACAATGTATTCACAAATGTGTCTATAAAACTAGAAACAACAAATAGAAACATTTCAACTCGTACCTAGTCGGTGTGTCGGTGGGTAGAGAAGGTGTTAGCCTTCAGAGCTAACGGGCTGTTTGGAGCCGTGTCGGGTGAAGCTAAACTGGAGCATGATTCATGACGCGCTTCAAGAGAATTTAGGAGGAGAAATAAACAAATGTCTTCGACCTATTTAAATTTAAACCACATCCCAAACAGATAAAGGTCTGCACTCTCTTACAAATACATGTCTGTATTGCCGGTGTGACGGAACAAGTTATCTGGCGGTACTGTGCAGCTGCAACAACAAAACACAGTGTAGGTGGCTAGATAGATGCCTGTTCCAAACACATACTCACTAGTTACCCAAGGACGTGGATTCCAATATTATTGATCAAAGGTTAAGTATTGGTGGAAAGCGTACACCCCAGTAAAGTAAGTTTGAGATTAGACAGAGTCGTCTGTGACAGATAGCGTTAGGTGAACTCTCAGGTTAACTTGTGATGCATCGACAGCTGCAGCTGACTTGACTTAACAATTGTGAAGTTTTACTACAATGAGTTTATCTTAACGGTTGCATGTGGAGTAATGTATGTAAATAATAAATGACATTAAACACACAATTTCCTCTTTAGGTCCTCTGTTTTGTCAGCAGCTTAGCCGTAGCTTTAACAGTTACAATGTTACGTTTGTTTTCCTCAGAACTGAAACAGCTAAAGCTTACAAGGTGAAGAAAAAAAGACTTTTGGCAGAGTGGTTTAGACTAGACTGTGTAATTAAAATTTGAATGTACAGCATATCCTGTAACTAACAAGTCTTTTATTTTCTTCACTCAACAGTTTCACTGTGACTCCAACAACTATGTTGTATTGTAGCCTAAAACTAATAAAAGTATGTTTTTACCTTCTAATTTTAGATCACGTCCAATCTACACTACAGTTAGAACCTCTTGGAAGTTCTTGGAACCTTCAGCTTTACTTGTTTGTAAAAGTATCAACCTGCTGCATTTGACAGATTGTCAGTAAATAAGAAGTAACACACTGTGACACAACTGTGACATTGTAATGAATTCAACCTTTCCAGATGAACTGTCTCTAAGATTTCTTCCAGTCACAAGAGCCCCTACTCTCTAAACTACCTTTAACAAATATTACAGTGCTTAACATTCACATAGGGCAGGAATCCGAGAACGCAGTGACTCAGTGTAAAAGCGGTTGTTCTTCAACTGGAAGGTAGGTTGTTCGATTCCCACTCTCCCCACAGTTCATACTGTCCTTGTGTCCTTGGGCAAGACACTTAACCCTCCTTGCCTACAGTGCTGTCCCAGCTGTAACACTGGGGATTTGAACCTTAATGTAAGTCGCTTTGGATAAAAGCGTCAGCTAAATGACTAAATGTAAATCAAATGTAGACACAATTGCAATATGTATACCAATACTGTATCTTAATAGTATTCATTCATACTTTTAAATGTGTTCAGGTCTTTCTGTGTTATTTATTTATTTTATTTTTTTACATATTTTAGTCATTTTAGATTAGATTAGATTAGATTCAACTTTATTGTCATTACACAAGTACAGGTACAAGGCAACGAAATGCAGTTAGCATCTAACCAGAAGTGCAATAAGCAGTAAGTACAGAATATACAAGGTCTATAATATGTACAATAACTATACAGATAAGTATTATGGACATAATTGACAGATTTTAAATACTATAAGCATGATATACAGGTAGGTGTACTATGAACATACTATACAGATGGATTATGTAAAAGTGTATGTACACTATAGGCAGAACTATGAACATATGAACATCATTTACACCAGTGCAATGGACAGTACAGTGCATAGAAAATATTACAGTGTGCAAATGGATGTAGTGGAAGTAATAACAAGTTTACTGTTTGTTTGTTGTAAATAATAGATAAATCAGTCAGGCGCAGTGGTGATGTGGGAGAGGAGTCTGTGTGTGTGGTGGTGTCAGAGGGCAGAGTTCAGTAAGGAGACAGCTGTAGGGAAAAAGCTGTTCCTGAGTCTTGTGGTCTTTGTCCGAGGCTCCTGGGCGCCTCCCGGAGGGCAGGAGGTTAAACAGTCTATGGTCAGGGTGAGAGGAGTCCTTAAGAATGCTGCGAGCTCGACGTAGACAGCGTTTCCTCTGGATGTCCTCAATAGCAGGAAGTGGTGTCCCTGTGATGCGCTGGGCAGTTTTCACCACCCTCTGCAGTGCTTTGCGGTCAGCCACTGAGCAGTTTCCATACCAGACTGTGATGCAACTGGTCAGGATGCTCTCGATCGCACACCGGTAAAAGTTCACCAGTATGGCTGAAGACAGCTGGTTCTTCTTCAGTGTCCTGAGGAAGAAGAGGCGCTGGTGAGCCTTCTTGACCAGGCTGGAGGTGTTTGTGGTCCAGGACAGTTCCTCCGAGATGGTGATTCCCAGGAACTTGAAGCTGGAGACACGTTCAACAACCATACCATTAATGTGGATGGGGTCATGCGTGCCTCCTTTTTTCTTCCTGAAGTCCACAATGAGCTCCTTTGTCTTAGTGGTGTTAAGGAGCAGGTTATTGTCAGCGCACCATGTGGCCAGGTGCTTTACCTCTTCCCTGTAGGCAGTCTCATCGTTGTCTGTGATGAGGCCAATCACAGTGGTGTCGTCTGCAAACTTAATGATGGAGTTGGATCCATGCACAGGCTTGCAGTCGTAGGTGTAAAGGAGTAAAGAAATGGGCTCAGCACACAGCCCTGTGGTACGCCAGTGTTGAGTGTGATGGTGGTGGAGTGGGTGTTGCCTGACCGAACATGCTGAGGCCTGTTGGTCAGAAAGTCCATAATCCAGTTGCAGAGGGAGGTGTTAATGTCCAGGTCTCCAAGTTTTGTGGTCAACTTGGAGGGAATGGTGTTAAATGCTGAACTGAAGTCAACAAACAACATCCTAACATATGTGTTGTTATTGTCCAAGTGTGTGAGTGCAGAGTGCAGCACTGTGCATACTGCATCCTCTGTGCTCCTATTTCTGCAGTAGGCAAATTGGTGTGGGTCCAGTGTGGGTGGGAGGCAGTCTTTGAGGTGTGCTAGGACCAGTCGCTCAAGCACTTCATAATGATGGGAGTGAGTGCTACGGGCGATAGTCATTCAGGCACATTGGGGAGGAGTTTTTGGTACTGGCACAATGGATGTGGACTTAAAACATGTTGGGACAGTTGCTTGGGTGAGGACAGGTTGAAAATGTCTGTGAAGACCCTGCAAGCTGCTCAGCACATGCCCTAAGCACGCGTCCAGGAATGCCATCCGGGCCTGCAGCCTTGCGTCGTTGATCCGGCTCAGTGCAGTGTGGACATCTGTGGAGGTGAGTTTGAGAGGTTGGTGGTCTGCTGAGGTGAGATTTTGGTGGCCGTCTCCTTGCTGTCGCTATTGAAGCGAGCATAAAAGTCATTTAGCTCGTTCAGGAAGGAGGCGTCCGTGACCGTTGGAGTGGAGTTGCCTGACTTGTAGTCACTGATGACCTGGATGCCCTGCCACATGCGTCGGGGTCAGAGTTAGAAAGATGTTCCTCTACCTTCAGCTTGTAGCTGTACTTGGCCTTTTGATGCCCCTTTTCAGGTTAGCCCTGGATTTACTGTAGGCCTCAGCATCGTCTGACCTGAAGGCAGTGTTGCGGGCTTTCAGCAGAAGTCGCACCTCCTTGTTCATCCATGGCTTCTGATTAGGGTATGTTGTTATCTGTTTTTCTGTTGTAACACAGTCAATGGTGAAGTTGATGTGATCCAGTACAGAGGAGGTGTAGATATCAATGTCCGTGTGAGCCACAGGCAGCCTGAGAAGCAAACATACTCCAGTCAGTGTGTTGAAACCTGTCCTGAAGTAAAGAGTCTGCTCCAGTTGGCCACACTTTGATGGTCTTCACTGATGGCTTCACACGATTGATGAGGGTGAATACTTAGGGGTGAGAAACAAAGAAAGGTGATCAGACTGTCCGAGGTGGGGAGGGGGGTGTAAGCTCCATTAATGTTTGTGTATACATGATCCAAAGTTTTGTCTCCTCTGGTGTGGCAGGAAACATGCTGGTGGAATTTGGGGAGCACTGTCTTTAATTTGCAGTGATTAAAATCACCTGCGACAATAAAAGCAGCCTCTGGGTGAGCAGTCTGTTGTTTACTAATGGCTGCATGAAGTTCATTCAAAGCAGCATTCAAAGCATTTCTTGTCTGACGTACAATAAAAAGTAAAATGTCAAACACAATGTCTTTTATTTAAATCTACATGTTATTTAACAATAATCTCCTTTCAGCTGCTGTCAATAAAAGCACATTTAAACACTATTAAGTCTTAAGCTATGCCACATAACTGTTTTGTAGAATGTTTACAATAAAAGCTGGGTTAAGGTCATGTGACGCACTCTTATCAGTTTTAGGTGTTAGACAATGCATATATGTGCTCTAAAATACATTTCTAAATATATGAATTTGCCTCAGGATCAATAAAGTAAAGATAAATTAGTTTTTTGTTCAGTCACACGTTAGAGGAAGTAACACAACAGGGGCAAGGCTATAGAAACTATACTGTATGTATAATAATGTATAACAATATGTAAAATTAGCCCACACACCACAGCAAACAGGGCTTTGGACAACACTTTATTAACTGTCTAGTTTATATTTTTTGTGCAAATCCAACTGCATCGGGTGAATTGGGGAAAGGTGTCTGTGTCGATGCCTGTTCAAAACACCTGCAGGATAATACCTCGGTGGATGTATTACGCATAGATATACATAATAAAGGCTAGATGTCTTACGGCGGAGTCTCTAACGTCATCACCGGCGGCCATCTTGTCACAGGCAAGCTTTCTGGCGGACTCTGTGGTACCTTATGTAAGGTGAGTGATCTGCACGAACACAAATACTCTTATCTCGCTGAAATCTTGACGGATTTACAAAATGTTTGATTTCTTACAAACGTTAATAACATGGCTATAATTCTGGATGCGTGAACATGTTGAAATTGCAGCTTTTCTTTTCGAAAGACGACTTAATCGTGCAGCATAGTTGTGTATCACGGCGTTACTTGTGCAAGTTATCAAGGCTGAGACCACAATCGAGCTGTTCAGTTATAGTTTTACTGACACCAATAACGATTTTATGACAACCAATTTTTTGTCTAAATTACAGTCTTTGTGAATGTGGTTGTAGTTATTAGCTGGCTTTGAGTGAGACCTAACGTTAGTAGTTACAGTTTAGCTGCTACCCAGCAATTTTACATCAGTGGGAGAGGCAGAATTGCTCTTTCTTTTCAATATAACTTAAGTTGCACATGATTTCCAATCGGTTTGATTTGTTAAAAACATCTTACATTATGATACAGGAAATTGCTGGCTTTATAGGAGAAGATGCCAGACTTTTGTGCAGAGACCTGAAATGTGGTCAGTTGAGATGCTTGTTATCCAGCATAAAGAAAAGACAATATTCTAGCCTCTATAACTCTGTG